>JALIZF010001857.1:600000-875000 GCA_029948255.1 Telmatactis stephensoni | reverse complement strand
ATACAAGAGTTCACTGATAATCCTCTTTCACTTGCGAACAGAAGGTACTCTAACAAAAGAAACCTTGTGAAAATTGAGAATACCATTTGGCTGTCGATGGGTTATCATGCAATGGTTTTTCTCACAAAGACTGATGTCCTCAGTCACCGCACGGAATGTATTTCAACGGGGAAAAGTAGGTTATTGCAAGGATTACTTGAAAGGATAAGGGCTTACCGTCAACGAAGATTAAACTGCCTTCATTTTGATTCTTTCCAATTATAATTCCCGTTCCAACGTCTGCACGGACAACTGCAACTTTATCGTATCAACAAAGTGGCCTATTGGAATTCAAATATCTGTCAGATTTACAATAAAATAAATAGAAAACTGACATTTAGAACAGGTCTATAGTAGTTTGTTTGTATTGGAAGTGAACACTAGCATGACTAAATAAACAACTATTTAGTACCTGGAAAGAAGAGACACTTGATTGAGGTATCCGCATGTCTATAGCATTTAAGCGTTGATAAATACTAACCAATCTTATTCCTTTCAAATCTTTTATCACCGTTTAACCCTCTTAGCTGAATTTGATCGAGTTCAACAATCACGGACAAAGACAGAAGCCAAAGTACTTAAGATTTTTACACGAATAATGTTTTACACCTTATGATGGCCGTACCACATTAACCTCACACAGACAGCTAGGCCTCAGGAGGACCTACTAAAAGCGCTTTCATTGAAGAAATATGGGAGGGAATGGGAGGGCTAGCCGGCCGGCTCCAATGGGAGAGAGGAGAGGAGAGGGAAGGGGAGGGGAGGGGGGAGGGCTCTACCTTCCTTTCCCTCCTCCCCAATTCCCCTCCTCTTCCCTTAGTGCCACCTACGCAGGCTATGGGAGGGCTGAACAGGTGGACATTACTTGAGGTAAGTACGCATACTCTAGAAAGACAAACCACTGAGTTCAGTTGCAGCTGTGATTGTCAGTAGACCCAACACGTGTGCAAAATCACTACACAAGCCCACTTCGTACGGTTTGATGGCACTGTGAGGTAGAGAAGAAGTGGTAACACTTGTTGAAGAGGATTTATACACGAAAAAATTCCTTGAGTAGTTAATAATCATCTTTGGTGAACTTGCAGCACTTTGTCTGCTTCAAATATCTTTAGTTTAAAATTTCAAAGGTTTTCTTACACCATGAAATTCTTACATTTCCATACATTTCCATAGATTCAATGTATGTCGGTAAACCACAGGTAGCCCAAGCTGTATAAATTTTCTATATGTCTCTATATAAATTTTCGCGAATGATCTAATTTTGTAGAATTAGTGAATAGAGCAACCATTTTAACTGATGTTTTGTTTGATTTTCTGTGGAATTTTGTTTTGGAAAATTTACGCACGTGCAGTCGTTTTGCAGTCGTGTTAGGTTGATTAGGTGAACATAACTTTATAGGTCTTCAGTGCGCATACTCTAAATAGAAAAACCACTGAGGTTTTGTAGATGTGATCCTTTGGCATCCTGTCCTAACGTAACAGAATGTAGAAAATGAGGCACATTGTAATTTAAACAGGGGCGTAGCGAGGCCGGGGCAGTCAGTGAAAGGTTAAATTTCAAGGTCCAGTTCCTGCCAAAATATGCTAATTTCCTAATTTCCCCAGGAAGAACGTTTTGGGACAAAAGCAAAACTTCGTCCAAGTATACTTAAGATAACATTTGAATATTGTGAATTAAATTAAAAGTAAAACTTTAAAGTGATGTCATTGACATCATGCTTCAGATGAAGGCTCAAGTTCAAAATTTTAGGGGGAGGGGCAATCGCGGCTCCCCCTCGCTACGCCACTGAATTTGAACGTGATTCTATTTCTCTTTCTTCCGGCTGTGTTGGAAGTCGATCAGCAATGGTGCTTTGAACCAGCCGACCTCTTATAGGATCTTTCATCATGATCAACGCGACTGCACACACCGCTATGATAAAACAAATATTCTGTAGCCGAACATAAAACGTCTTTATTATTATTAACGAAGTTATAACACTGACAATAAAGATATCGTCAGAACTTTATCATGCAGGTCCTCGTTACTTAGTTCATTTGGTAACTATGGCAACAGATGTTTGCGATGGATAGTCTGTACTGTCTAGTGTTGCTCAACAAAATTTTGTAGTCATTTCATAATATCTATAACATAAGGGCGAATAAGAATTCTTTAGTCGATAACGGGATTTTAAGATTAAGTACCTAACTTTCAATTATGTTTTAAGTCTTGTTAATTAATCCTCTACATGCATAACGGATACCTCAGCTAGTCAAAAACAGATTGACTAACTTACTTATTGACAAGTCATATAAACCCAGTTACAATGTCCACTCTAGCCCATTTTTGAAAGAATTAAGAGTTCTCAAGATTATTGATCTAATATAGATATCTCTTTCATGCATGCATTTTACCATAATTTTCTCCCTTTTTTCCCTTTCTGCATTTGACATTTGAATTGACTATCTTTAAAGCATTGTCACAATACTAGACTTGTATTAAAAGCTTCCTTCTATACTGTGTCTAATATAACAAATAATGGGAAATTTAATTTCCGTCATAGAGGTGCAGTTACACGGAATCAAATTTACCTGAGGAATTTAACCACAAAAGTAAGTACTAAGCTTTTTCAACGCAATATCAAAAAAGTGCTTTTATCTTTTTAATCCAATTAAATATTTTGGCATTTCTCCTCCTTTCTTTTGAACCATATTCTGCCATCTATATCAAGTAATATATTATATAGCTATTTAGATACCTCTGCTGTTTTTCGCTTGTGTGTTTTCATATTTCTTTTGTACCTTTATATGTACGTGCTTTTGTATTTCAACCCTTACATTGCAATATCGTCACCCAGCTTGTTCAACTCTTATAGTTATTCTGGGTTGGATTTTTACCTCACACATCATTTATTCATCGAAATTGTATTTATTTTGTAAATTGTGGTAATAATGAACAAACATTCATTCATAAACACTTATTTTGGTCTCTTTCTTATGCGTCAATAGCACCATTCCACTCGGTACCATCCTGAGTCTCCAAGACAACAACCGAGAGGGCCTGAGAACTACACATGCGCATTGAAAGACTGTACTCCAAAATGATGTAAAGAACTGACATATGACAGCTAAATAGCGAGTCAACGCTGCTTTTATTATTAGAACCAGTTTTATTTAGGGATGGAGGCTAATTCCCTTAGGGTGCATAGAACTATGTACGTGACATGACTTAGTAGCATATCGATATTTTCATTTAGTTATAATTCATTTATTGATTTTATCAAAATTTTTTGATTATACCTATGGAAAATGAAAGATAGAAAACAAGAATGAAATAATGAAAGATACGCTCAATTTTTTGAATTAAGAAATGCTTGTTTTTTCGTTTGTTCATTTTGTTATTACAAACAGCAAGAAAAACACGTCTTGGAAATGCGTTGAAATTTGACTCCTAAATTCAAGCAACTGAACAAAGACAGTTGCAGACGGTCAATACAGTAATTCTGCCAGTGTACGGTGGATCAAATGACTGAGCTGACTGGATATGAAAAATTATAAATGTTCCACTTGAAAGTAAACCCAGTACACTGTAATGTCATACTTCCTTAAATGTTCCACTTGAAAGTAAACCGAGTACACTGTAATGTCAAACTTTTTTAACATACGATATTTCGGCAAGCCAGCACATGCCTTCTTCGTCAGGTAATGGTAAATTTACAAAGGTGCTGTTCTATTTCTAGCTAATTTAAGCGCCTGCAAAATTTGAATCTGTTATCTTTGGATGATACGTTATACAATCTGTTTTTAGGAAAAATACCATTGTATTTATAATGCAGACGCTAGCTCGCAAATAGCAGTGCTAATCGATGTCTGTAGCGTATATCATATAATATATATACGTTATGACGCAGACATGTTAGGATTTTAATTTGAAATAAAAAGAACTCGTAATATATTCATGTTTTTATGGAGTTTCATCTTCTGGTTTATCTTCATTCATCAATATTATCTTCATGTATCTTCATTAATGCCCTTAAATGTGATTATAATCCAATCCATGTTTGTTGAAATGACGTTTTTCTCTTTATTTTCTTCCTAGCTTAGTGTAAAATACTAAAATTAGCTTTTGTATTAATTAAATATAAGCTTCTTTCATTGTCTCCAATATATATCAGGCGATATAATTCACTGGTAAACATCAAAACGGATATATAAGTGATGTAGTTGGTCGTTTTCGTTTTCTTCTTCTTCTTCAGTAATTAGATCAAAAGGACAAAATTGTACATTTGACAACCGTATCTCATTCTTTTCCTTCTTTATCGTTATTCTCATCATCTTCTAATCCATTTAGGATGATAATTCATATATTGCCATTAACATTCTCTTTATACCGTATTTCCAGCTCATGAAATCACTAGACATTTCAGTATGTTTAAGATAATGCGCCAGTAGTCCCTAATGTTCATATGGCTCCTAAGACGATCGTCCTAGTTAGCTTCGTCCTATTCTTGGGCTGAGTTGTGCTGCTAGTGTCAAAGCGAACGTGACTGCTTATTATCATTGCAAAATACAAACCCATTTGGCTCACTTCAATTCAAGTGTTTCCTATCCCACTTAAGCGTTAATATATTTTCAAAGTTCAAAGTTGGAAAGCTGTTAGCAATCAGGCTTACTCGCGTCCCTTTAGAAAGCCTTAAAATATCTTTTAAGTCGATACAAAATTGGTATTTAGAGAAGGAAGGAAAAACGGGGCGGAATTTTGAGCAGCTAGAAGGTGAAAGTGGGCGAAATGTTGTCAACACTGCTTTATCTGCAATCGATGTCCCATTGAAAGACGTAAGACAACTAAAACAACCCCAAAATAGACACAAGCCACATTAAACTGACGATAAACTCATCTAATTTATAATCATGGGAGACTGTTGAAACGAAGACCGAAGTTTCTTTTCTTTGTTGTATGTGCGTTCCTTTCGTTTGTGAGTGTTTACTGAACTAATTAGAGTGATTTTCATAAACCTGTGAAATAAAACTTAGCTTATTAAACACTACTAAACTCTAAAGCTTTTGTTTTCTATTGTTTGAATTTGATTATTACACATTAATAGCTAAAATTTGTTTCACGGGTTTATGAAAATCACTCTAGATTGCAAACAAAATCAATTAATTACCAATGCAAGCTGTAGATATTTCTTAGGTTCGATTACTGACAATATTTTTATAGAGACAGTCTGTCGAGTGCTTGGATAGTTGACGAACAACCTTATCTTAGCCATCAAGTGTTTCTAGTCACATCTTCTTCAAATCTGCTAGTCACCAAATCCCACCAGCGCGCGATGACATCGTTTTGATTGATACAATCTCAGCATTAGTAATTTTTGAAAGTGTCTTTTCACAAATGTTATCATTAAGAATGACATATTAATAGCTATTTAACGACTACGCATGCTCATAAGGGTTTAGCGTGCAAAGTTGGGCATTCGATAATTGATCGAGGTGTAATTACGTCACTGACTACTTGTAGAATTCTTTGCGTGGAATATTGGAGAAGGCGCTGCTCAAATCGGTTTGGGGCTCTCGCTACCTTGTTAAAAGGATCAGAGTATTTCTCGCAAAAATAGTCATATATTGAAAGTCAAGGTGATTATGCTTTCGTCTTTCCAATGGTGATGTAAATACTTCCTATCACTTCAGGTAAGTGAACTAGATAAACCATCTCGCGCGCTCAGGTTTGATTCACGCTGTGCATATAGCGTTTATCGTCACATTTCAAGGCTGTGCTTTGCATTTTTTGTCTAGACACTAGTTTATCAAAGGACTTTAAGGTACTGAGTCTTCAAGAACTATTACTGAGTCTTCAAGAAACTATAGTTTTTTTTATTTCAGACGTATTTCACTTTTAAACAAATGGTTTTCAACTGAGCTAATTACCTTGATAACAATTTTTGGTTCACAAATGATGATATTTAAAGCCATGTCATTTAATTGATCCAAAATATAGTACACTAAATTACCTAACTGTTGAAGACATACATACAACATAATGTAACAATACAACACAACACAAGATAGCACAACACATGCATTACAATGCAACACAACACAATACAATACAACACAATCCTAAACACTTCAGAACAAGGAACTACAAAACACACCAGGACAACACAACACATTGATAATCGAAACAAAACACAACATACCGACCATACTAGCAAAACACAAACACAGTACTACAACAACAAGCTACTCTAAGAGCTTCAAACTCCGCGAAGTACAATCAATCAAACATGTCTAAACACTTAACTTTGCCATTACATAGTAAATAATAAATTTAACCTTTGTATTTGAATACTTAAAAACGATCTTCAAACGACACATCGATTGTAAAGCCTTTTCCTATTCATTCGTGACTGGTTTTCCTTGAGGAACACGTAAACAAATACGCCAGATTAGAACACAAATTGAACAAAGCACAGAATTCTAAAAATTAAGAAACTTTTGTATCATGAACTGTGGTAAGAGGTCTGTATTTGCTCCGTTCTTTTATTTGAAATGAGCTGAAGCCTCCGAAGCCTTGACTAGGTGGCGGAACATTCTTCACTTCCTCAAACTAAAACAAACTGTGAAGAGGCAAATAACTCAGTAAAACTTCATGTTTAACTCATTCAAGCTTATCTATAGCATGCTTTTTAGATCAAAAGTCTTTACTCGACGCCATTAATATCCAAACACATAAGTGGCCCTCAATTAAGCTAGAAAAATTAGTTTTCTTAAGAGATTTCTTGACATAGTTTTTCTTTGATTTTACCGACGCTAAGACTTTTCCGTTGTTTGTCAAACATATTATTTACTTCATGTAGCTCGTCTTTTAGACAGCCATAAAAGTAGTTATTTTTAGTGTATGAATATGGCATGAGTTTGGTTTAAAAATATCTATTTAGCATGTTCGCTAAAAAAATCGGTTCCCATAGTAACGTGGATTCGTGTTTTTTTACGTGATCAATCTATCAGAGAAAACTTAGTGTCAGTCTTGTATGGGAGTACCATATCACTTATTCTTCTACCAGTATTTATTTCATATGCAATCAATACAGTAAAACTTGGGTATTCTTTATAAATATGACAGGTTGTCAATAAGAATGGCGTCGATAAAGTGTTGCTAGTTAACCGGCTATTCACTGTTGGTTACAGACAAAGTTGATGAAATTGTAGCCGTATTTAATGAATGACTCGCAAGTATAGGCTTAGAACTTTTGCAACCTTTGAATGGTACATGTATCAGACTTACTCTCTATGTTTCTGTCTGCCCATCTATCCGTCCGTCCGTCCGTCTCTGTCTGTCTGTCTGTCTGTCTGTCTCTCTGTCTTTTTGACTGTTAATCTGTTAGTCTGTCCATGGTCTGTCTATTGAGCCCGGCATATTTTTAGGTCTTTAGGTATATTGCAGCACCTGCTTTTAAAGTAGTTCCACTACTGGTTGTAATATACATGATTTTAAGGTCTCATTCACCAGCTAATCCCGCAGACCAACCCTATTGCTGGAACGTCTCCATATAAATGAAGACGAGACCTACAGTTTAACGTCCTTATCCGGGAAGACGTAGCCTGCCTACAGGCTCTCTAGGGGAGGGAGGGGGGAAAGGGGAAGGGGAGGGGAAAAGGGGAGGGGGACTGGGGTTTTCCCCTCTCCTTCGGCCCCTCCCCTCCCCTTTTCTCCCTCCCTCCCCTGGAGAGCCTGTAGGCAGGCTAGAGAAGACGTGAAGGTCTAACCATTTGCGGATGTACATAATTACAAAGACAGCGCCTTCTCAATTATTTAAAGACCCAGAGCGTTGATCCGGCCGGGAATCGAACCCCGACCTCCCGCACGAGAGACCGAAGCTCGACCAACTGAGTCATTAACCGGACAGCGGTTACATCTTCACTCTGTCTATCACAAGGCCTGTTCTAATATTTGTGACTAGATATGCGCCTCTTTGTCTGTGTTTGTCGAGTCCATCCGTCTGCAGTCTGCCCAGCGTCTGTCTGTCTGTCTGTCTGTCCGTTTCCATATATGCTATTTTATATCATCTGCCATCTGGTTCTTACTGTCTGATATCTTGTTCTGTTTCTATCCATACCCACAGAGATTGGCATTATGGCCTTCATTAACCTTATCTCTACAGCAGAATGAGAATAATTATAATATTTATTGGTAGCTTAACGGCGCTGTCTTTACGACAACTGTCATTCTGTTTTCCTAACGATAAGAAATGTTTTGTATTAACTGATAATCAAATAAATGACAAAACAAGATGAGTTTGTACGACAAAATTGCTCGCAGTTGAACTCAGAGCTGAGCATGTAGCCTGTAGATCATGTATACGAGGGATTTAGACTTATCTTCTCTAACAAAAAAAGTGAATCACACAGCTTTAGAGATGAATAATAGATTGTTCTAATCCGTATTCAAAAGGTCATCGGATTATACCGAGATCGACATATCTGCAACTAGACATACAGGTAAGCTAGGTTCTCGTAAATTCTCTTCACTTTAAAGTTTCTTAGGATGAGCGATGGGAATCTTTTTGTAAATTAGTTACAAAGAAGATAACTGGGGAAATTTCCTGCCAAATGCGTGAAGAAAACTACTTTACTGAGAACTCGTTCCATATTGAAAAAGTCTTTTCCTCATTGAAGGTAAGCAAATGAAAGATGAAATTGCTCTTACAGTTAATAATAAAACGTGGCATTTTAAGAATGGATGGAATACAGTTTCCATATATAGTCATGACTCTCAGTTTCTGTTGTTATCGTACACACCAGTTCAACAACTGAGAATGCGAAACAGAAATCTTTGGTGGAACTCGTAAAACAGATGAGACTCAAAACCTATAGCAGCCGGTACGTAATAGACAGTGAAACTGGTTATTTGAACAAGATTTCTGTCGGTTGTTATTGACACATACCAGTTCAATAAGAATGCGAAACAGAAATTATTGATGGAACTCGTAAAACAGATGAGACTCAAAAACTATAGTAGTCGGTAGTTAATAGACAGTGAACTTGGTTATTTGAACAAGATTTCAGTTGAACTGATGATTGCTAAGAAAGAGAAAGAGTTTTAAAAATTCTATCTTTAACTTTGCATCAATGATTAGTATGGCTTCAGGGTATTTTGTCATTATTTAATACGACTACACTTCACTTTCTCCGCCTCGCTACTACAGTTTGGACACACCATGAGGAACAATACTTTATCATTGATAGAAGATATTACGAAAAATAAACTCTTATGACAAGATTACGACCCACTTTTCTTAATATTAGCATACAAGCCTCCCAGCTCGTTAACTTCATTTATTTTGTCATTTTATGTGTAAATTAAAATGTAGCAATTATATTTTTTACCGGCATCTTTGGCAACAAAGCACAAATTCTCTATCTTTCATTACTTTTTTTTCTAATTTCTTTTCTGTGTTTTCTTTTACTTTTTATTTGATTGCATTGCGTAGTAATACTTTTCAATTCAGTTTGACGGGAGATGTCAGCTTTGGTATAAGGATAATAACTCAGATAAATTAACTACAGTATGTAGTTTCGGTTAAATAACCTCGCATGTCGGCGAAAATTCCCCCAAGAAGCTTGTCAAACTTCATTTTGTTTTAATATTAGACCACATACTACCTGTTTGTATGATAGGATTAAACGTCATTTAGTTTTTTCAGCTAATTAAAGAACCTCGTGAACCAAAAAGTCCCTCAGTAGCCTGTCAAACTTCAAAGAAAAGTTTGCTTTAATTTTAGATACTGCTTTATGCCTATCCAGTGTGATCAACGAACTTCGGTACAAAAGAGAAAGAAAGAAATATTGTACGATATATTCTTCCTTTTGATAGCACAATTAAGAGAAGATTGTTTTCAATATAGCCGTTATAACGGCATAAAGTGCCAAAAACTTTTCTTATTTTCCTTATTTTTTAGAGAAGGAGAATAAGGAAGACTCTGCCAAGCAGGATACCAAACACTATCTGTCGTGCGTTAATTTTAATTCAAGTTTTTACTTTGGGTTTATAAGTTACACTCAAATTCTATATTTCCCAGTTAGAATATAATGCTTGTTTAAAACTGTCTTATGAATTGTACAGAGTTGCTATACCTGCATTGTATTCAAATTTAGCAGCCGAATGCGAAGAAAATATATGGCAATGGAGGCCTAAACATGGCCAGTTTGGGTTCAAATTTTGACTTCGGATTAACACGGCTTTAATTTGACTTTTATCAACCAGAACCAACGACAAACAACCTAAACCGTCTGCAAGAACTTACTTTAGCTTTGTTCAGCACTTATTCTAAAGTTGAATGGTTTTTGTTACTCAATGCTTGAATATAAAAAAAATCTCTTAATATCTTATCCTTATCCTATGAATAGTTGACGCATGCGCAGTAATGTGGACGCTGAAGTATGGAAAGGCCTAAACCCCATAATTATACAGCATATTTAATCCCTGCTTGCCCAGCTAGACAACACAACAAAGTATTATCAGGTTATCGCTATTATTAATCTAATAAAGGCTACTTAGGATCAGAATTGTTGACGAATTTTCTCTTCCCGACAAATACTTCTATCGGATGTTTCACAGAGATCTTTGCTAAGCACTACAAAAAAAGCGACATCTGCACTGCGCTAGTCGCCAGTGAGTCTTCAACTCATGAACCATAAGATAAAATCACTAGATTTAACGGCCTAATAACTATGTTTTTAACAAGTTGTTTTGCAGTTTGCCCATTTTTCTGGGAGATAATTAATCAGTGCATGGGTTAATTGGCTGTTGTCGTACTAGTGATAGGTCAATTACTTTATGAAGATGTAATTATTTCAAGATACTAGAAGTGGCCATAGTGAATCTTTGCTATAATTTCTTATCTAGAATGTATTCGCTCTAAAACAATATCCGATAAAGTAAAGTAAAGTAAAGTAAAGCGACAATATTTTACGTCGATAACTCGTGACAGTAATTTAAGTAACTGATAAACTTGAGGTCGACGGTGCGCTCATTTTACTCCCCTCTCTCCATCAGTGCTCCGTTTTAAGGGTATTTAGAGCTACTTAAAGCTACACAGAAAGGAAAGAAGTTGAAACAAGGATGTGAAATCCGACTGTGTCATCCTTATCATTTAATGAAATAATTGAAAATATTCGGTTTAGAAGTTCAAAAATACCAAAACTCTTTTCGTTTTGGAAATAAAAAAAACTTTTCGGTTTGGGGGAAAAACATTTTCGTTTTGGAAATAGATTGTTGCCATAGGGCAGATCAGGGGTGGGGGGCAGTTGCCGCCAACCCCGCAACTGCAAAGTTGAGAGAAGAATCAATGAAATTTATAACGCAACTGCTAGAGAACTGAATGAGAAGTTAAACGGAGAATAAAACGAAAGAGACGACAATTCTATACAGATAGCGATCAGCGTTTTTCCGTTGTTTTACTCCCGCAAAGGAGAAATGGATTGTAAAGAACAACCGCTGGCCGTCTCGAGTACGTGCTAAAATTTTTCGGTCCGGGTTTTTTTTTGGTTGTTGTTGTTGTTGTTATTTTTGTTTTTTTATACACGATAAAATAAAAATTCATATCTTCAAGCCAGCGGGTAATGTTCTTTTTATCAGAGCAAACTGGCCGCTAAAGTATAAAATATAACTGTATCTTAAACTTCATTACTGTTTCTTGCCCCATAACTGTTTCAACTATCGATATAGTTTCATACAATTGCTCTAATTGACGGTGGACATGTCTCGTACTCTTCTCCATATTTTTTCTCTCTTTACCGCCACGATGAAATTCATTAGGATATTCTGTGCGAAACGGTATAAATGTTTCGATGTCTCGTTACTCGTTTATTGCTGCCATTTCAATTCCCTAAGATTCCTAGATCAAACTCGGAATTTTTTGCTGTGTTTTCGTTTTCATATTATTGTGAAAACCTAACTAAATCAACTAAATCGGTGTCCGAAACCTCGACGAAAAAGTCGAGAAATCGGCGGGAAAAAGCGAGCGCGAGCGCACATCCGGGACCTGCGTCACGTTTTTCTTAGTCCCCTGTAAGTGAAAATAGAGTGTTTTAGTTTCCTGTAAAGACCTGACATCCATATCAGATAATAAATTCAAATGTGTCTTTTGATACTTCCAAGGTCATTGACAGTACTTGTGACATAAGCATAGGCACAAGCAAAATAGACTCGGTAATGTATCGAATTGTACTTTTCATAAATGTGATTGTCTCACCCTCTAAATCAACGGAGAAGGCTTTTAGAGGCCCTCAGTATATGGTACAATTTTTTCTGCAACTCTTCTCACAATGCGTTTTGAACCACTGCAGCGTGTATCATACCCTGCATATCTCAAAATCATTGCGAGGAAACGATTGCAGCAACGATATTTGGCGTTGTGCCGTGTAACACTCGGCCTCCTATGGCTCGTACACTTGGTTTAGAAAAACCATTTGACTGTCCCTGTGTAGAATTAAATTCAGTATTGATGAATAAAACTCGCTTAAAAACCACTGTTTTGATCCCAAGGACTAGATTTGCCTATTGGCCGCCATCTTGGAAATGTCCCATAATGCTTTGTAAAATCTGTCTATACTCTGTATGGAAGGCTAGGGATTTCATCGCATTTCGTGCGTTTATCGGTAAATAACTTCTTAAATCGCCTGGATACCCCTCTTTTTTCCTTTTGTAAATTACAAACCAAAGAAAAATCTAGAATTATATAAGCTTTTTATAAATTTATAATTGAAGAATGATAAAAAATATCACATTAACAAATTGAAGATGGTTTTGAGTTGTCTGTCCTCTTATTGACACACTCTTGACGTCATAACATGTTCAAAACTTTGCAGTGAAAACACTCGCTGCGCTCGTGATTCCACTTGAGTTTTGAACATGTTATGACGTCAAGAGTGTGTCAATAAGAGGACAGACAACTCAAAACCATCTTCAATTCGTTTTTTACAACAAATTATATGAGATAAAAGTTAAAAAATCCTTTTCAAACGGGGCAACAGAACGAGCGCGCGCGCTGAAACTCGTCAGCAGTGTGTCTGTCCTCTTATTGACACACTCTAATCAACCAATCAGATCGCGAGATTAGTATCAAGTGTTGTAAAATATTATATTTAGCAATCATAGACTAGAACATCCTAAAACCAAGTAAATATTTTAAAAAAAACATTATTTTCTTTGTTTTCGCGGTTTTATGGTATTGTCCTACCTGCAGAGAATTATGCTTAGAGTGTTTTAGGAAAAAAAAGTTTGAAACTTATTGGAAGTATTTGGCTTTCATATACTCATTAAAATGCGTGGTGACCCCCATTTTTTTCTTGGATTCTAACAGCCTACAATGGGTTCTTTCACACCCATATAGATTTTAGAGAAAATAATTACTTTCACATTAGAGGGCACCGTCCTTAAGGGACTGTGCAATAATTGTATCTGGAGGGGGACTGAAAAAGCAGAGGGGGTATTACATAAAGGTGTGTATAATGGAGGGTTTGGTGGTGGTGGAGAGGGGGGGTGGTCGGACGTTATTTCATATCTGGAGGGAGGGTGAGAACTAAAACTTTTGTTTTAGAAGGGGGTATTAGCTAATTTTTCGCTTTATGAATCTCAATATTCGATCAGTCCCCCTCCTGATAATTATTGCACAGTCCCTAACGCCATTGTGAGACAAGTTGTGAGGCAGAACAAATTACACCATGTAACAACACTTTAAGTTTGATCAAACTGGAATTTGTTTTAAGCTTTTTTCATTTTGCATTGAAATTTTGATTGTTTCAATCTTATGATGTCAATGATTGATGACATGGCTTATATCACGACAGAAACGATTTTTGGCTTTCATTGTTTAGAGAGCAAAATATTCCCACAGTATATATATATATATACGTGTACGTTTTCCATAAGATACAGTTGGCGATTACATAAATGAATTACAGATATTATACTGTTCCAATTATTGCATTCTATGTAAAATGGATCATTCGGATCATTCCAAGTACGCTAGAGTAAATTTCGTATGCGCTTGAAACGTACCGCGCCGTGCCCTGACCGTGTCAGTGCCGTGATGTCTGTAAAAACATTCGAAATGCCTGTCGTAACCGTGCCGTGACCGATCGTGCGGTGTCGTTTTTTACATTCATATAAAATCCACTTTATATTAGTTGCGCACCTCAATAAGACCAAACAGTGAAAGGGCAGTTTATATGAAGTCGAGTTGTCCCTGGTAGCAGGGATAACTTTTGTTTTCTTTTCCCTGGGGACACAAACTGAAAAGAGTTACCCCGGCTAGCAGGGACAACTGGCCTTCATATCAACAGACCCTAAAGGAATTAAAGGCGACACTGGCTATTGCATGCTTTACAGTTCATGAATGACCAAGAAGCAAGTCTCTAACCAGTTTGAATTAGTTAGGATCGATTCAAAAGCATGTTAAAGGGGGCGGGGGGAAACAACAACAACAGACAGTCGGGGAAAAAACGCAAAAATCAGAAAGAAGAATAGATCATCCAAATAGCCTATATATGTGTATGACACAATTGATCTCGTACCAAGGAGTTAGGAGGCAAGATTTGATCACCAACTCATTCTGGTTATCTCTTTGCATCTGATAATTTTAAACGATTTTACTGTGACTTCGATAACACCTGCCGAAGGCGACTAACTAGCTATTGAGTGATTTTTCTGGAGAGTGTCTGATTTATTAGAGAAAGCCCACTTTATTGTCATACAAAACAAAACTTAAAAACCATGGCGGTAGTCATGGAAACCTGATGTCACAAGCTGCCGGCCTGAAAGTTATTGTATAAAGGCCCTGCGCTTTAAATACATCAATGAAGTGCACTCTTATAAACTCATGGTTGACTTCCCTCTCCTTCAACAATAAAAAGCACTTTAATGGAATATTTTCCCTGCAGCAATGCGGTGCTTTGCTTTTATTCTACCCTGCAGTCCACCTTTTATCACATTTAATAGCGGCAGACGTAATTTGATTTTTATGGAACCGTTAAAAATCCTAATGTAGCCGGTTCGTATGGAAGACAATTTGTTGGCGTCAAACTTTTAGTCAATTAAAAAGACAAAAAATTGAAAAAATTTATAAAACCCCATTAAGTGCAATTCTTGTTCCATATATAGCTCGAGCAGCCATATATAACTTCCTTTTCAGCTGATTCGTTGCTTTTTTTCTTTTCGTTATTATATCTACAATCCTTTTTTTCACTTTTGTGGCAAATAGATAATATAATATATATATATATATATATTATAACATATGAATTAATAATTCTTATAAACAAATGACAAAAATTCTAGATTAGATAAGAAACCAACTGAATGAGTCTATAATTATGAAACATGAATTGTGTTTCTGTTTTGCTCAAGTTTTTAAGTAAAAATCCATGACTTTGTTTTGATTTATCAACATTATACGATTGGATATTGCCCTGAAGTACTGACTAGCTTACTTAGCTACAAAGAAACCTCAGTTCACTAGCGGCAAACTTTGTCGGCTGTCTTCGAATAGAAAATTAGCCTTGCTATCGCAGACATTAATTCTGTGCCGTCAAATGTCTGGCTATCAGAATCTTTTATATGATATGTGTTGGATAAGAGGAAGACATTCCATGGAAATGACCCGATCAAGTTAAAAAAATTGAAGGCAATTCTTTATCATATTTCAAAATTTTGAATCTCTAGTAGGCTTTGTTTGTAGTTAAACACGTCACTGATTGCTCAATGAGTTTTGATGGTTTTCGGTTTTCGGAAGAAACAAGTTGTCGTGGCGGTAACAGAGGATACTAAACAAATAGCTTATAGTTTGTCGGCAAAAAAAATCAACTTTGGACTAACGCAGTTCCCAGAGATCTCCCCCACTGGTTGTCATGGAAACATTGCCATAGGACAGTAAAATAGCTATGAAAAACTTACCAATAAACTCGTAACAGATCGTAGAATCGTAAAAAAAGGGCCAGTATCATCGGAATCTTTACTTCGCTAAAATCCTTTCTCATTTCAGTATATACACCTAGCGTGCTCCTCCCCGTTTCCCTAAGTCTAGGCGGGGCGCAGAATGGAAGGGGAAGCAATACTTAACATCGGTTACCCGGTAACAATACTAGACATTCGACTGCATGAGGAAGTTTTGGCGAACCACACAAATAACATCACGCAAAGCGTTTTACTGGAATTCACTGAAGAACTTGGGAGAATTAGAACAAGCGGTGAGGTCACCGCCAAGGATCGAATTATCGTCCGTCTGGATCCGGTGAGAAGGACGGAAGAGGCACACATTCAAAATGAAAGAAAAAATATTGATTTTCTAAACATGAGTAGCATAGCGAAGTAAATAGATCCTTATTGAGACGGAACATCCACCAATGACTGATAGAATTGAAAGCTTGATTCTTGATCTTGTGTTAACATTAGATCCGAGATGGCAATACCACAGGGGACCCGGCTTGGAAGAATCAAGAATAAAATGAATTAACTAAAACTCTAAAAGACTCCCAAGCAGGGTCCCCTGTGGCAATACCAGTAGTATGGTAGATACATTATAGAGTCATTTAAGTCGACATACCGTATTCCCATCGTCCTTCTCGGGTTTAAGTCTATTAAGCTAGAGTATTCATCACGTCACCTTTGCGATGGTTTTTGACATGTTGTATCTACATTAGTAGCAATACTACATAAGTAGTATAGTGGGGACAAAATAGACCTGTTTTAAAGTGGACATTTCCATAATGCCTATCCATCACGGATCGATTAAAAACCTTTATGATAACAGTTTACAATGGAATAATGGCAAACTTTAGGCATATTGGTCATACTTAATGTTAATATCAGGTGCGATCAACTCTTCTAGGTTCTAAATATTGTGTTACGCAAATGGAGTGAGATTTGGCTGCTGCATTTTCCTCTAAGCAAAGCGTAGGATATTGCTAGTGATAAAGATTGGATTTCTTGAGAGCTTATCGTCTTTCTAAATCAGAGGAACTCCACAAAGAAATATAATCTGATCAACGGTAAGAAATTTGTGGGTGGAGCGACCAATCGCGTAAACAGGAACACCAATACATGGCTATTTTAGAGAAATTGTTCACACCGACTGATCATATCCATATTCATAGTAGGGACATCAGTGCCCCTATCCATAGTTTCCCCGTTATATGGCGGGCTATCTTTACTTGAAGCTAGAAATTTAAACCCGGACACGTCCTCGTTAAACAGTAGAACTCGTAAAGGAAAATATTTTCAAGTATACAAACGAATCATCATTGCACTAATAGTCGTTATTCAAAGACTTGCATTAAATTTCATTAAATAAATGGGGGAACTCCCCTTTGTAATTTACTTCATTTTATATCAGTATACACTCTGGTTATGGTAGGCACAATCCTAACGTAGCACAAATTCATGGATACGTTTTCAGCAGAATTTGTATAAGAGACAAAATTAAACATACAATAGGGACAGGTACCAGATCGGTACGTATGTACGTACGGTTTTGGTCAGTGTTACGTGAGAATCATACCGTACGCGCACGAAACAAACTCTTCAATACAAAAACTTGTCTCTTCGATGTCAGTTCATTAACGGACTTAATAAAAGTGTGTTTTGCGTGGTTTAAGCCGTATATTAGGACCAGTAATAGTGCATACCTCATGACATATATATAATGAAATCTAAAAATAAATGTTCTAATTGACATGTAAGCTAAGAAGGTTTAATATTAGACTATGACAAGTTCGCAATGAATTCACATTTTTCTTTACAGTATAATTGAATTACATAAGAAAACAGAATCAAAATTACGTACCGTTGGACTCCTTGTCTTTTTCGTTTGCTATATACTTCGGTCTTTTATCGTTTTAATTTTTAGCCTTTTCATTGCCCATAGTCGGTATCCCTTTTCAAAATATTCTTTCTCTCGTGATCTATCCATTATCAAGCAATAGATCTTAACCCTCTGGAAAAATACATTAATTCATTCTTGATTCTTTTGAGTTTTTATTACCTTAGTGTGCGAAAAAGACTGCGAAAACCGTCTGCCATTGAGTGGCTACAAAAGGGCGGCAAAGAGAGGAACCATCGGTTTTACTTTTCACCTCAAGTAAATCCCTTATCTACTGATACTTTATAGTGTCCGAGAGGACAAAAAAGGGGAGCAAAATTGCTCGCATTTTGAATATTCATTTGAAGTAATTAAGTCGACGTTCTTACCACTCTAGCATTTGAGTGAGATCATTATACGCTTGTGGTCAGGACATTATTTAGTCGTAGTACGTCAGCAAGATTGTGCCTCATTGTTCCACGGCAGGTAAACCTAAAATTGATACATTGATATACACCTTCATTAATTTACTCGCTCGTTTGTATCATTTCATTTTGTAAAGTATTTCTCACTGCTCATTTAAAACTTAAAGGCGCTATTTCACTTAAACCGAGTACGTTGCACTCGTGCATAATGTATTTTTGAAGTGCCAAGGATCTTAGGCTTCATGTTGAAACATCACGCTAGTGGCCAGCTTCCTTAGCTACTTCCAATTAACAAGCGCTATGAATAAATACTCACTCAAAGAAAATAGAAAGTTATTGAATGTTTTTCGTTGCCTATGTAAATATTGCCTAAAACACGATGTATAAGAGACGCGAGCTAGGACTCGGTATCCCACTTCTGACACCATTTCAGAAACTTCACTAGACATAATGAACATTTGTAATTAGCTGTGTGCAAGGCTCGTTAATTTGGTATAAGGTAGGGATAAATCAATTTGTCTATCTTTAATCAAATTTTCTTTTGTTTGTCACTGGATTTTATTCTTCCTTATTATCCTTTTTTCCTTCGTCTTCTATTTCTATCAGATCGCCTATCTTTAACACTACGGTTCGTGTTGAGGAGGAGATCAGATAATTTATTCAAATAGTACTTGCATGAGAGCAAAAGAGAAAGTAATTTCAAGCAGAAATGCCCACGAGTTATCAAGGACATCATTGATGAAATTAATAGATCAAATAATAAATTATAGTGAATTTGAGTAAAGGTGTTTCCATTCAAATGAAAATCGGAAAAAGAAAATTATTCTGTGCAAGTATAATAGAGAGTATATCTCCGTCGCCTGAACAGTTTCCACAATATTTAATATGCACTTAATTAAGATTAACATGATTTGCAATTCAATAGTATAAAAGTCGACTTTTAGTTTTTCTCCCATCGTTTCTTACTTTCAAATTCTAAATTGTCAAGATGCATTAGTTGGTTGGCGAGGATTTATTATGTCGCGCGTCACAATGGCTGTATACTCTAAGTGAATAGCAGGTTGCCGAGATGCATTGAGGTAGATGACTAAGGAACTAATTAGTTGTACATCTTGTACATTGTATCGACAAGAGATCGACTCCTTTTCTTCCATTGTCTTTATCAAAGATGAATTAGGTGAGGCCTATCTTGCGGTAAGACACAGATGTTTTGTTAATTTAATTTCAGCACTCCTATGGCGAGGTGTTTCTAGATTGCTATATGTGGTATCTCTTTTTAGACAAGTCAAATGTGGTTGATCGACACAATCGACATCGGTGAATCTGTTAATTCAGGATTAACTTTAGATTAAAAAAAAAAACAAATTGGCTTAAAACCCTAATAGAAAAATATTAGTATATTTTCAGTGGGTTGAGCGTGCTTTTAGAATATTGTCAGATTCGATTGTCGTCTTTGATGTGATATTATAGAGACGGCGCTTATTAAAGCCTGACTTGCTTATTAAAAATAAACAAAGCTCACTGTAAACTCTTCCTTACCGGAACTTATCAGTTTTTTCGAGATCCTGATGACTAGAGCACTAGAGCTTGACTTTTAATAATGAAAACCTCTTTGGAAGAGAAAAACTTTGTGTACACTACTCCCTTTAACAGGAAGGGAATAATAGGAAGGAAAATCATTTGGCTAAATGAAGAACTTTTACACAAATTTCTTAATTTTTTTGAAAAGTCTCTTCTCGATTAGTACTAAGAGTAAGTGTTACAAAAAATTTGACAAGGCAAAATGAAGAACTTTTTACACAAATTTCCTCAAAAGTCGTCTTCTCGATTAGTACTAAGAATTAGTGTTTTCATTTAAAGAAGAAAGAGTAAAACAAACAGATCATATTTTTACATTTCGTTTCACTTTTTCACTGTTTTGAAAGAAAAAGTCAAACAAAATTATATTTTTTGATCAATCGTTTTGCTTTGTATTGTTTAAACCACATAAAATTATCTTGATATGGTTTATGGGCGGTTAAATCAGTCAAAATTCATTTCCTAAAGCAAAATAAAACATACCAATGAAAGAAGGGGTGTCAACAACGGTTAAAATCTAGTAAACTTCTAGTTAATCTTGGCCAAGAAAAATTTACCGAGCTTTTTTTGGTCAGTAAAAAAATCGAATTCCGTTTTATTATTAATTTGGAATAACCAATCGAGAAGCCACCATCAATTAGAGGGTCATTTAGGAAATATCATAAAAGCCTGCAAGCCATTTTGTTAGCCCATTTGTAGGAAATCTAATAAGAAAATCCTGACGAAGATTAACCGACAGCCCGCTCCATACGCACGAAATTCAATGTATATTTCTATTCTTATAACCAAACGGGCTAAAACTGGAACAATGCTTTAATAGCCGATATTGTAGCGATATTGTGAGTCTTTTTGCTTCGTATATCCGTGCTGACAGGAAACCACTCAATTTATTTCAGAACATTTAGTCAAGAGTGTTCATCAAATCGTGTCACTATTATCTGGCAAGTAAAGCAAGGTACCTATGAGAATTGATTAGTTCATGTACTGTCCATCGAAGACACAGGAGGCATGGAAAACCAAACCAACGTTTCTTCGCCATTACTCAACGGCAAAGAATCTGCAAGCAGCAATGGTCTTTCGTTCATCGCCATGGCCACATCATGGTCCTGCTTAGGACTTGTCTCAGCTACGTTAAACTTCCTGGTTTGCTTTGCTGTCTATAAAATCAAGAAACTACGTACTATAACAAACTGCTTTGTTGTCAGCCTGTCCGCGGCGGATCTACTGGTAGGCATTGTATTCACTCCCATCTATATCATCGACCATTACGCCAAGACTATCATAACTGGCTACCTTATAGCTTTTATACTATTAGCATCGATCTTTAATCTCGCGGCGGTCACTTTTGAAAGATTTGTAGCATTAACACGGCCATTCCGGTACCGTTCTCTGCTAAACACACGACGCGTGGGTGTAATCATTGGAATAGCTTGGCTGTCACCGCTAGGCCTCTGCCTTCTTCCTTTAGCTTGGAACACTGACGATAAAAGTGTGTATCACTCGGTGTACAAAGTAGTTCTGGTGGCTGTGTTTATCATACTTCCAATAGTCGCCATGATATTCATATACAGCAAGTTACTAGGTGTTGTAAGGAGCTTTATTCACAGAAACAAAAGCAGAGCAAGCGCGGGAAATAAGACTGGTTATCGAGTTGGAAGAGAAGAAAAGGCTGCGCGGGTTTTCGCTTCCGTCTTTGGTACGTTCCTACTTTGTTGGGGCCCTATTATTTACATCAATATCTGCGAAGTTGCCAACGCTGGTACCAGGTTCATTCCACAAGAACTAATCTACATTTCAGTCTACACTCTACAGTTTAATTCCATTGTTGATCCAATCATCTATGCATTCTTCAAAAGGGATTTCATTAAGGCCAGAAGCCAGAGACAAAAGTGTTGTTGTGGGGAGGAAAACCAAGAAGATATTTCATCAGAAATCATCTTACAACGAGTATCGTCAAACAGAATTAGCTGGTCACGATCAGCTATGAAACCTTGTAAGTAATTCGTAGCAATAGCGAAAAATGTATCGATTTCAAAACATTGTACACGGTTCCCATGGTAGCTGTACAAAAAAAGGTGATTAGCACCATCATCTAAGCAGTGTTAATCTCCAAACGTGAAAATGTTGAATTCATTTGATGAAGATATTGTCGAAAACACGCAATGATATGGACTATTAGAGCACATTTTACAAGTGAGGCAGCGCTGAGACTAATCCAGATATTATTTGAAAATGCATCTTTTTTCTCCATTTGCGTACATAAGATCAGACAAAAGAAACTTTACCGTTTTCGTTTTTTGTTTTCGCTGCCTCCACACTAATCTGGATTTGAAAGCGAATCTTTTTGGCCAGCGGTAGGTCTGGCGGGCTTTTTTTTCGTTAAGGGGGCATTCAGATGAAAATGGGTCAAAATTGGAAACGAGTTGAAGTTTGCTTGAAGTTATCTCATGTATAAGAGTCAAAATAATCACTTAGATTTGGGATAGCTTATCACCCTTCCTTGTAGCACAAGTGTGGAATTGCGAATGGCGCAGCTCAACGTGATCAAGTCAACAGGCATACATGCAAGGGCGCTTTCATTACGAAGACAGTTATACATATACAAACACACACGTAGCAGCCACCATTCAATCCATCCCTGCTCACGGAGCACAGCTTAGATCAAAACTAGTTCATTTTTACTGAGGGAGGAAAACCGGAGAAGAAAACCTTGAAGCAAGAGGGAGAACGAACAACAAACTCAAGTCACGTGTGATACCCCGTCCGGGAATCGAACCCGGGACTACAGAGATGACAGACCGGCGCTCTGGCCGTTCGACCACCCGTGCTTCCTAGCAAAGTATTTTCTTCATATTCAAAACAGAATCATAAAAAATATTTGATATTTTGGCATGTAAATCAGTTTGAAGTGGATCAGATGTCATCTACTATCATGTCATCATATCTACTCAGATCTATTGTTCCTTTTATATACTTTGAAACAAAAATTTCTCTGTATTAATTTACTCAAATGTTAAAAGAGTAGTTTTTAATATTCACAGTTAAATCATTTCCATCAGTCGCTCTTTATGAAGACGCAGTTCCAAGGTACACAGCAAAAACGAAAAAAGATGCATTTTCAAATTTATCCGCGTTTTTCTGTTTCGGCCCTCATTCCCAAGCAACGTTTCCTCCTGCTATTTTCACATTGGAGAAATTGTTATATAAAAGTATTCATTTCGCTCTCTTACTAGTGCTTATTAAGAAGCAAGTTTAGCAAGTTCAGGTCTCCGATGACCATGCAGTTTGATCTTTTTTACTAGTCTTCTCACAGCACAGCGCGTCGCCGCATTCACAATTCTTCTTGTCACACCCCTAACTTCCAATTAAGTCCTAGAGTGGTTTTCGTAGAAGTGTGAAAGGGATCGCGCTGTGCAATATATAGACACTGATGAAGAGACAAGTTTCGAAACGTGTTGTAGTTTTAAACATAATTACACATAAATCAGATTATGTAATAATTTTCCAGCCTTTCAAGTGCTACGCAGTGCAGAATCCACCGCGCTGTGCTGTGACCGCGTCAGTGCGGCAAAAGCTGGTTTTACGTATAACTGTATTGGCAAATGTTTGACCTAGTCAGTCTGCGCGTACAAACACCTCATGCTGGCTGACTGCAAAGTTCTTCATCACGGTGCTAAATAGTGTCGTGGCTTCTGTAAAAGCTCTAGATACAGGCCTCGGTCTCACGATGAAGGGTAGATAGCTCTATCTGTTGAATAAATCCTTATTCAGTGGTTAAAATGATGGCTTTTCTAATAAATTTATCAACTGAATAAGAATTTATCCAGCGTAGAGCGCTATCCACTGCCTTCGTGCAACTAGGGCCAGAACAATCAACCTACACATGTAATACATCTAAGCCTGTTTGCAGGTGAGAGGGTCACCCTACTAGAAGGGTCAAAACACACCAGAGAACATGTTGAAGGGATGTGAGGTGGTGACAAGTCCAGTGTGCATTGTCTCAAGGTGTTTCTACAAGTGTGGATCTTCACACGGTCCTTTTTCAATTGTTAGTTTATATTATGCAGTAGAGACAGCCCCGCGAGCAGTACGCACGATGCAGCAAGCAGGGGCGGATCTAGGGCTCAGACTGAGGGGCTTCACTTCACATTTATCTTGTTCTTCATATTTTTCTTTCTCGACGCAAAAGTGTTTATTTTTAGGAGGGCACCCAAGGAACTCCCCTGGATCCGCCCCTGGCAAATGGTATTTGGGTAAAATTGTCCCGCAAAATTAAACCAATGTCATGG
The DNA here is from genome assembly GCA_029948255.1 of Telmatactis stephensoni. Lineage (NCBI taxonomy): Eukaryota > Metazoa > Cnidaria > Anthozoa > Actiniaria > Isophelliidae > Telmatactis > Telmatactis stephensoni. Next base: position 850,829 of record JALIZF010001857.1, on the reverse strand, counting down.
GACATGTTTTGAGGATAGATTTTGTCCGCGCAACACAATTGTTTTACGAAAACCCGCAGCACACGTGAAGAGAACTGTACCCGCTTCATTTCCCTGCAACACGTTCCTGTCCCCTGGTGTTTGCTGAACAAATTAAAGTTTAAAATGGCATGAGCATACACATGCAGTTACCCAATCCTTCTGAAGTTCAACGTTCCAGCTAGAATGGTGATCCTACCGCCTGGTCGTAGCTTATTTAAGCAAACAAAGTTGGCTGTACTTCTTAAATGTGGTTTATTGGCATTGTTTGGTGCCAAAAAACGTCTGCGAAGCAGGTCCCGTTCCACAAAGCACCTTGCACTTGTTAATACAGTGCAAAATCATTAGTTTTTCTGAGGATTTAACATATTTTAGTTATTTTAATTATTTTTCGAGTATATTTTTGCAAATCCTCTTCATTGTACAATGTTGGCTCACGTGACTTTACGAGCATTCTTAGTTTACATGTAATACGTACGCTTTGTGAAACGGGATCACAATTTATATAATAATTGGTATATTACGCGCGCTCTGATTGGTCGAGAACCGTGTGATTACAGTATACACGCATAGATGACGACACTGAATCTTACGTCCGCTCTGATTGGTCAAAATATTTCGATGAATATTACATATTACAAATAGATTCCATTTTTCCGTGGGTCTGTACTCTAATCGATGCACAGATAAGATGTCAAAATGTGGCTGAGAACAGTCACACCACTCGACTTCGTCTCGTGTACTTTTTGCTCTCACCACATTTTGACGTCATCTGTGCATCTATTAGAGTACAGACGCACGGAAAAATGGAATCTACTTGTTAAAAAGACAATAGGTTTTCACAGGAGCAATCTCTTAGTCATTCTCTAAAATGCTATCCACGACATACTCGAAGAATTAACACGTGATTAGCACAAGAAAATGGTCTACCTTCTCAAAAAGTACCAAAGTTCGCACAGAAATTGGGGTCCATGACATTTTTTGCCGATTTGTTTTTACACGACATAAAATTTGAATGGTCACATGGCTGACCTGAACCTGAAAACATTTTGGCTATGACTTTGACCACGGCCTAATTTTTTTCCCTAAGTTCTAGCCCCAATTTCTTTTCTTTATACAATAGACGACTTTCAAAAATGGCGGCCTAGTACACGAGAACGAGGCCACAAAGGCCTTGTTACCAGAAAATAAGCGTGGCGACACTTCTATTGCTATCAAAGACGATGTGTTCCTTTTCCTTTTAAAATACCTATTTTATGTGCATTTTACAGGATAATTTTTATATATTTAGGATCATTTGATGCGATGTTGATTTTGGAGGCCTCTCTGGCCTCGTTATCGTGAACAATGAGCCCGCCATTTTTGAAAGTCGTCTATGCATCTATTGTTTTAGAACAGTTTAGTGCAATTCAAAATCGAGCGATTCCTTTCAAGTCGCGTGATACTTCTCTCGGTATAAAGACGTTCAAGGACAATTATTTTGAGAATGACTTTATCATTGTTGTAGAATATCAATTATTTGATAACTGGCAACTCGAGTTAAATTAAAGTTTTAATTTATTTGAATGAGATCTATTATGAAATTCAGTAGAAACCCGTGTATAAGAACTACTTTCTCCCCTATTTGTATATAGCAAAGTTAATGGAATGATTAACTATTAACTAATTATTAGCTATTAACTTTATATATAGTGAGTAACCAGGCTGATATTTTTGACTGGTAATAACCCTGCCTACTGCTGGCCAGTATTAAACTTATTCAAGACTGTTACATTGCCTTTCATTCCGTTTTTTGGGGGGTAAAACTAGAGGCTTTCATAACTCATGAAATAAAACCTAATTATTTAAAATGTAATAGTCAAATAAGAGTTTACTGTGTAATGTACTGATGTATATTTCATGACTTTATGAATTTGACTCTAAAACATTCATTTGGTCTTTGGACCTAATTACAAACAAATTATCTAACACAAAGGGTTTTAATCATAGATTCTTATACATGGGTTTGTACAGTAAGATAACATTCTGTGTATACTTCATACATAAACTAATCTAATACACTATTTTGTCTGCTTTTTACTAGCAACACAATGGATGAATTGCTTGTTCAATTGATGTTTTAATTTTTGATGGTCAGAATGAAGCCTGATTTTCTGGTCACCCTCAGTCTGTCTTTGAGAGTCGGGGGAGGGGGAGGAATCCAAAAAGAAGGCAAAATAAGACATTGCAAGCATTCGACATTTCCTTCTCTCCAAGGGCAGAGTGTAGAGAGAGAGAGCGAGCGAGTGCGAGCGGTAACCAAAAATTCATGCAGAAAGTAGTCAAATTTCTGTTTACCTTTCTCGCTCTAAGAGAAATGGGAATACCTGACAAAAATGCCTTAGAAATGCATTTTTTTTCTCTCTACAAAGAATCCAAAGTTAAAATGAATAGATCAGAAATTCAGGCTGTGCAGAATGCTTTGTAACTGACTTCCTTTCAACATCAACAATAATTCTATTTCACCATACTGTATTATAAGTCTCTGGCTTGCTCATTTAAAAATTGGACTTCAAATGACCATTATTTTGTCGTAAAATCCTTTACATTATAAACCTTCCCAGTATGATACCGATGATTAGGGCAAGCACTATGTAGAGGACAGGAATTGGTGCAATGGGTGCTTCCGTTGGGGCAGGGACGTGTGCAATTCTAGCAGGTGATGGTTTAGACTCTTTGGCAGCCAAGTTTCTTCTCAGACGTAATGATTCCTCCTGATACAGTGAATACATGTTTGTTAGGAAATATTTTCAATTTGGGATGGAATAGAGTTAAGTGGCTGGCCTGACTGTTGAGGTACGGATGACTGGATTAAGAGGTTGCAATGATTTGAGTAATGGGCAATCATTGTTTTCTGGGGAGAGGGGGGAGGCAGGTTGGTTAGGGGGTAGGACAACTTCGACTTTTAAGGTGAAAAGGTGATCTAATTTTTAGGGGGGAAGGGCAAGCAGATTGATTTATAGGGAGGATGGCCTGTGACTTTCAATCATTACAGAAGTGAAAGCCCATTTGTAGAGAAGCAGGAATATCACATTTCAATAAGACTAAATACATCACAAATATGAGTTATAAGCAAAGAGGACAATAAATGATCAGAGTCTTACTGATAGTCTAGCATTCTCTTCCTTCAACTTCACTAATTCTTCATTCACATTCTGGTCTTCAGTTGGCTAAAATCAGATAGATAATCTCTTTAATACAATGGAATAAAAACCTGCATAAAAGAACCTGTGATTTTCTTTGACAGGCTGAAATGGTTTTATATAAAATATATGTGTGGTTCTCATATATTGGGTGCTTAATTGCTCAATTTTCAGCCTGGAGGTTCTTGTGATCCTCAGTCAGTCTACTGAGAGAGTCATGTAATAGGTACATTGTAACCTTACAGTGCTGCGCTTCAAACCGTTGCCACTTCCACAAAGTTTTTGATTAATTTTTGACATCTTTTTGACAACCTTGAATACCGCTAACCAATTAAATATCATCGCTTCACTTTGATGTTTTGATATGATGTACAAACTATGCCTATCAAGACATCAAAGTGAAGCGCCAGTATCTAATTGGTTAGCGGTATTCAAAGTTGTCCAAAAGATGTCAAAAAGTAATCAAAAACTTTGTGGTAGTGGCAACGGTTCGAGGCGCAGCACTGTAAATCATTCCTCCTCAAGAAGAAAGTGGATCAATATGTATATAATCAAGAGACCATAATACTATGAGAGCAAAACTGGCATTGATGTCTGCATGATGCGCTTCGCGGTTAAGGTTATTCATAGTAACAGAAAGTTGACACCATCACACTTGCAAACAATGAAATTTGGTTGCTGGAGGAGAAACTGTATGTATCTGCACATGTAAAAATCAAATTAGAGTGCCTTGTGTGTGTGTGATATGGCATCAACTTCCTGTGACTGCAGGTAAAAATAACCTCAGGTGCCAAGCACATCGCAGACATCAATCCATGAGTTTCACTCTTTTGAATGCTACATTGCAAATGCATAGAATGCACATAAGAGTAAATTCCAAAATGAAAACGTGCAGTGACGATTTGGATGATTTTTCATTTTCTTTCAAACTGGTTCAAACTGGCTCAAGGGGAGTTGATTGACATCTCTAAGCCTCAATATCAATGTCTAGCCTACATTTATTTGAAGAAATATAAAGATAAAGTTGGAGAAATTACAGATATTTGCTGTGTTTTTGCTTGCAAAGAATGACCTCAAAACTGTAAATTTCATTAGTAGAGAAAGAGGCAAGAAGAGAAAATTTCCATTAATTATAACAACACCAACTTTCACTTGGCAGTAATCCATTGTCAAGCAAGGCTGTTGTTAGTGAATAATTTGAGGTTTTCTTGAAGTTTATAAAAAATCACCAGGGACATTGATATTTAGGCACAAAGAAGCCCACCGGTACCATTTTGAACCAGTTTGACCCCAATATTTTTTTAAAAACTTGAAAAATGGTCACTTGGGGAGTTTTCATTTTAGACCCTACGATTACCTGCGTGGTCTTAGGTGTTTCTGAAGGTTGGTCTGAATACGAGCTAGTTCTAACATGTTGTGCTGAGGATTTGGTTGGACTTCCACCAACAGGCTCTGATTGAGATGAGTCTGTTTTACCAGGTCTTGCCTCATCCTTTAATGAAGTATCATTAGTTTCCTGGTCAACAACCACACAAGATTTAGAACAAAAATGAAGCTAAACAATAACCTATTATCTGAGTATCAATTCATATTAAATATCTGCTATATGCTTTAAACACGCAATTGACTCACATCTTGATTTTTGGTAAGAGGAGAAAAAAGAAACCAAAGAAACCTCTTGTGAAAATTGAGAGAACTGGTCCCCATTTCATAAAATATGCAAGTTAAATACAATACAATACAATACAATACAATACAATACAATACAATACAATACAATACAATACAATACAATACAATACAATACAATACAATACAATACAATACAATACAATACAATACAATACAATACAATACAATACAATACAATACAATACAATACAATACAATACAATACAATACAATACAATACAATACAATACAATACAATACAATACAATACAATACAATACAATACAATACAATACTAAAGGGTTATTAACCTTGTTTGCTCGGTCTGTATGGGAAAATATCAGACCGAGGTCTTTACAGTACAGACGGACTGAGTGCAGTGAGGTCTGTACAAAAAGACTGAGGTCTGATATTTTCCCATACAGACCGAGCAAACAAGGTTAATAACTTCTTTATTATATGGCTTTGAGAAGTTCTGCTAAAACAATTGCCAAACGCAAACTTTTCTTTTCATCCAGGACAGCGGTCCTGATATGGCAAAATACAGACCATGCATTAGCCAATCAGAATTCAGGAAATTATCTAGCCATATAATAAAGTACAGTACAGTACAATACAACAGTATTTGTAAGTAGAGCAGTTGTCATATGATTAGGAAACTTCCTGCATCATATCACAACTGCATCAGTGTCATAATGTTGATAAAAACATTTGAATTTTCTGCTGTAAACATACTATGCATTGACCATGCCATTTTGAATTCTCAGTCATACAAAAGCTGATCTAGATAATACATGTACATGCTTTGTAAAATGGTGGCAAGCACAACAAGCAAACTTAGTTCATGTAACTCAAGTCAGGAATTAACTCTGCAGAGCAATCTCTAAACCATTGTAGTGGTCAACCTGACAGCATATTTAGACAGAGTGCACACTTATGGCTGAGATTTTTGTTCACTTGGGTGAAAAGGACAGAGAAACATTTAAACAGATTCTTTTATACAGTACTTACAGCTGGTGAGCTTGCATCTGGCACTTCAAAAACACACTTAAGTTTAGAGTCCATCAAACTGGATGGCTCTGCTTCTTTCCACTACAAGTACAAACAAACAAACAAATAAGGTGAAAGTGACCTTTCTCCATATCCCATGAAACCAAAGGAGATTTGTTATTCTTTAGCTTGTTTCTTGTCTGGGTTCGGAAGTATGGCCTTCAACTGGCAACTCTGTTATGTTCAAGTGTTGCTAATTAATAACTAAAACTCTGACAACTCACCAAAGTTTCTTGATACTCTGTAACACTTTCTGGAGCAAACATGGTTTGTACCATAAATTTGTGTTTGGCTTTCTCCTTGGGATCATATTCAAAGGGCTGAAGCATTACTAACAAAACAAAAACAGTAGTACCATCAATGAGGTAATTAAAAATAACACCTACATGTGAAGGAAAGTAATGTAAATGACTAAATAAGACCCTCAGGACCTTCAAAATTTGAAAATAAATATGAAATAATGCATACTTCTTTTTTTACTTCTTTTTTTAATACCACTACAACCAAAAACACACTAGTTTTGTGCATGGACTGCAGCTCAATGTAGTACATTTTTGTGCTTCATTTATTTATCTTCTAGTGTCAGAAAATATGTACTTATTGACTGAGTTGGAGGGCCTGACGGGAATATATTTGGCTCAAGGTCCATACAAATGACGAAGAGCCAAATATTTTCCTGTCTGACCTGACTTAACTCAGTAATAAACATTTTATCATATGACCTGATTTTTCTGTTATAAAAAGTGCCAAAACTCTCTGTAATAAAAATAGAGTTATAGCACATGGAAATGAGCAGAGGTTTTTCTGGCCCACTCGTGCAAAGCTGTACAGCCCTGATCACGTTATCTTTTCCCAAGGTTTTATTAAGATCACACGAGCAGGGCTGTATGGGTCATTTGATAATCAGTTATGATCTCAGTAGAAAAACTAAAGGTAGGGAACAAGGGTTATTTGAAACAGGGGGTGTACTCAAAAATAGACTAAGTAGAGGGGGGGAGGGGTGTTTTTTGGGAGGGAGGCTTGTTTGGACTAGTCACTAACAGTACATAAACTTAGGGTAAGTAGCAATGGTACACTGGTAAATAATGATTGCAGCATTGAAGAAAATCAATGACCCATGCAACCCACCATAAAGGTCTTGGTCTGAATGGGCTGACATTGCAGTTGGTGTGGAGAGCAATTCTAGAAAACCTTACCATCAAAGAAATCATTCTAGAATGGCTCTCTTTGAAAATGATAAAAAAATTCAAAGAACTTTATGAATCCAAGGTTCCTTTCAGTCTTGCAAATGCGAATAAATTTCCCAAGGTTCTGGTTACACTAGTTGTTTATACAATTTGTTATGTTAATTATATGTTGTTTAATTAGGCCTATTAAATTCAGACACCATTTCAGACATGTGACACATCAAATGAATACATGGAAAGTTGTATGTAAATAGTTTGGAACTTTTGGTTCACTTTAGAATGGGTTTGGCATCCAGCACACCAGAGCCATCTGAATGAAAATAGCTTCAACTATAAATTAGGTTTGGTTATACAAACGAATATTGGGTAATTGACACTGACGGAGAGTTTTGAATATAAAAACTTTCTTAATTCAATCAGAACCCAATGCCAACTTCTTTGTACAATTCACTGACAAAAATATCTATGATGATAATGTTTATATGATAGCCAAAAGTTGCTAAACAAGAAAAGAAATGAAGTCGATAAAGTTCTTTACTTCTAAAAGTTCCAGCGATAACCATCAGACAACGAGATGCTATCTAATTATACAAGAGTATCATTGTGTTATCAGCACTTTAAACTGCTGCAAACATCGACAATCGCTAAAGTAAAATAAAACAAGTGGAATAAAGAATTACCTGCGACTTCAACAAGTCCACTAGCTTCGATGATGCCACTGTTTGGCCTCACGCAATATCGCTTTGGCGCCGTTGTTTTAACTTTAAAACATACTCGTTTTTTTGTAGGATTTGTGATTTTGAGGGTAGAAGTCACTACTTCTGTAAATGGTCCTGTATGTGATATAAATAAAAGACGATCATTGTTGAAACAACTAACGATTATTTCACTGTTGACTTCTGTTGTGTGGTGAGAAGTACGAACGAATCAGTTGGACAAAACACGTCATTCACCTCGAAATCGCAGCTCAGTTGCCGGCTCAAGTTCGACCACTTGTTCCGTCTTGGACATCTCTATTCATTGACTAAAATACTATGTTAAGGTAAGAGATCAGAGAGGAGAATTACAACGATTTCACGTGTAATATTCTCAACCAAGATGGCAGCCAACTTTAGATGACGAAAGGCTACACAACTGAACGTGCGCAGTACGAAAACTGCTGACTCAATTTATCAAGGGCGACAGACCAGGCTAGACAGATGTGTCTTTGTTTCATATTTAATTTTTCACCTGATTTTTTGCAATATTAATTTTACCCATCTCATGGTATCAAATATTGTTGCTTTCTTTATCAAACAATTTAACTTTATTAACTGTAAACCCGGTCAGTTTTGGGACGGAATAATAGGGGGTCATTGTGCCCAGTCAATCCTCGGACAATGGAAATTTGAAAAACCGAGAAAGAAATAAAATGAAATACAATTAGGGAAGGTTCATTTAATATGACGAGGGGGTGGGGGGTGGGGATGAAGATTTGGAAATCTAACTCGGAAAATTTTCATAGCCCCCCATTTTGACCTTGTCGATTATTTTAGGCCCCCCCTCTTATATGAATAAAAACTTGAGGCCCGCCCCCCCTTTTGACCATCCCGAAAAATTCAGAAGCGCCCCTTAACATCTTTTGAAAATCAAAGGGCCCCCCTTGAAATCTTCATGGTCCCCCCTCGTCATGTTAAATGAACCTTCCCTTAGATCAGCATTTGATACCTACAATAGGTCTGTTTGGTTAATGAAACATTTTTAGCTTAATAAACTAATGAAACGGAAATCTACAAAATCAAGCTCCGAGAAAATTTAGGCGTGGTGCTGTACGTGATAATCCTCGCACGTACAAATCGGACCGGGCGGATGACCCCTTTTTGGTCTAAGCTCAATATTTTGTCATCAAGCCCTTTTAGGGTCAAAGAACATAATGTCAAATACTACCAAAATTTGGTAGAGGCGTCTCAGACTCAACTGACACTCTTTGGGGAGGTGACAGTTTGATCAGTCAAAAAAAAAAAAAAAAAAGAAAAAAAAAAAGAGAGATGTTTTTTTTTTCATCAATATCTCCAAGACTAGACTACATAATTTCAAAAGGTTTTTTGGGTAACAATAATGTAGCGCTTATAGATTTAATGTGCCATTGAATGAAAAACAGTAAGAAAACAAAAGCTTTCGGCCTTTGTTTTCCAGTTTCTGTGTTTCGCCATATGCCACGTGCTGAACCGGATCACCTTATGACTGCAGAGCCAAAATTAGCCGTCAGAAGGACTCCCGGAGATCTCAGATTTCTTTAAAGGCTAATCCGGATAAGCTCTAAAAACTCTTGACTAATATTGCGCATTACACCAAGATTTATCTCCTTTAAGAAGAAATCGGGGCCTTTTTAAGTAAAAATATGTTTACTAGTAATCCTATGTAGCGATACAGGTTTTATTCGAGAGACCTGATTTCTTACTAAATTCCTAAAAAAGGGTATAATTTTTTCAAGAGAATTATTCACCACCGTAACTTGGTAATTTCAACAAAACGTAATTGTTTTGTGTTTTGATTAAGAGAAGATTTTTTTCCGTGACGAGCAATAATGGCAATAAAAACTGATCACCAAGATAAAATACCTGTTTTAAACGAATTTTTGAATTGTACAAAGACTTTTTCTTGAAGTTGTGTTGAGATTAAGCTTTTTCAAGCTGAATATAAAGAAAACATACTAGCAAATGAGCAAATGAAGGCCTACACCTCATTTTCAATCCACATTTTCGCTTTGGATTAACACTTTGATTCAACTTTCATCGGCCAAAACTACTTACAAACAACTTTTAAAACTTTCTGACAGAAACGATTTTAGTTTTGTACAACAGTTATTCAACTCATGAGTTTTTGTCATTCACTGCTCGAACTTGAAATAAATCCCCTCTTACAGTAATCAAATGTGAAATCCGAGTTTTCCTTTTCATGTCAATGGTATATACCGATGTGACGTGATAAGGGACCGTTCATTTTTTATCAGGAGGGGGGGGGGGGGGGGGGGGGGGCTGGTGGTTTTTGGAATTTTTGCCCCAAAAAGTGTCCGGCCCCCCCTCTTTGTCATACAATTTTTTAAATGCCCCCCCTCTTAGTTCATGTTTCATTTACATGACCCCTCCCCCCACACACACTACCACCACCACCACCTCCACCACCACCTCTGAAAATTATGCAATGTTATCAAGAGATTGGAATATGTATTTTTGCCTTTTCATTATCACAGACGTACTAGGATAACATTAAATTATTAGTCATCATTGCTGTTATCCTCATATGTGTAGCAAAGGAAAATATATGCCCATCAGATTGTTGAACAATATTAGAGAGTAATATTACATAATTATATATGTGAGCGCGAAGCGCGAGCCGCTCACCTGAAATTTCAAGTAAAGATGTTTTCAGAGGCTATTTTTTAAAAGAATATTAAATGTTCTTATGGTGCAATATGCGAAATACTACATTTATTTACAAATGCGAGCGCAAAGCGCGAGACGTACGCTCGGCAGAAATATATATGTTCACAGCTATTAGTTCCAAAAACGATTTTAAATCATCTTATGAAATGTGCAAGTCACTTTTTTCAAATGTAAGCGTGAGTTGCTCGGCAAAAATTTGAGGTGTAACTAATCCCCAAAAGGATTTTCTCAACGTGCAAAGACATCTACTATTAATAACTGAATTTAAGTACATAAGTTTACAAAGACTTCTTCCTTAGTAAAACGATTTGAAACACGTAACATTATGGTGGAATGTGCAAGTCACTAACTACAAATGCGAGCGCGAAGTACGAGCTGCTTTGCAGAAATTTGAGGTAAATCTATTGTTCGGAAAGACTGTTTCCTAAACAGAATTGAAATGATCTTGATGCAATGCAGTGTAACTCACTCTACACTAGCTTGTAGTGTTTGGCATTGTAGCATGGCTGCAGTGTAACAATTTAGAATGTAATTGGCTTTTGCGAGCGCGAAGCGCGAGCCGCTCAACAGAAATTTGGCAAGAAAAGTACTTCGTAGTGGCTCCGTTTTGGTTGATTTGATAACAAAAAGGTGCTACATAAACTATTTTTTTCCGTGACGCCTCCTCAAATAGCCAAAAAGTTTTTGCTTGGCCCCCCCTTTTATGGCCATTTTTTTCAGGTGGCCCCCCCTCAAAAACCACCAGCCCCCCCCTCCCGATAAAAAATGAACGGTCCCTAAGTCCCACTTTTCCTTCAAAAATTCAGTAGAAAAGTATTTAGAATACGTGGACGAGCTGAAATGGGGGCGAGTTGGGGAGGGGAGAAGGGAGAGGAAAAGTAGTGTCTTTATTCCTCGGGGTCCTAGGACGAAACGGGAGTGGAGAGGGGAAGGAGAAGGGAGGGGAGGGAAAGGGGAAAAGGACGCCCTAGGCATTTGACTACCGCAAACCATTTCCTATCGCAAAAGGCTAATCCAATTGGAGATGTCTAAAGCAAACAAATTCAAAACAAATATATGTCTGAGAGAAAAGTGGAACTGGTCGCAGTCATTGATCTAAACTGAATTTTTGTCAGTCCAATATACTTATAATGACAACTAGGATTAAATTGGCCATCCAATACCGTGACAGACTGGGACCAACGCTTTGAACCGTGCAGGGGTCAACTATCACTCTCTTAATGGCAAATTGATATTGGAATCCAAAAACACGTGATAGATGGGGCGATAAGAAAATAAGTGAGCGATAACCAATCAAAACCCTCCTTTAAAAGGCCTTCCCATTCATGTACCATTATGAATGAAAGATTCGGAAATACTAACAACACAACGAGAAATGGTTTTATTTGCTGATTTGTAAGCTAGTAAGCTGACCAGTGGGATGGGCATGTCCAGTAAATAAGTGTTATATTAAAGCTATAAATAATGAATGTTATCATGACCTGTTGGGTTTGTCTACACACATCTGGTTGTTATGAATAAAACCAATCCTGTGACGTGTTGTCTATTGTTCCATTCATCACAATAATTAATCTTTTTCTAGACATTTCGGTATAATAGATTCATCACAGATAGAACGATCGATCGCGCTAATATTTCCATAATCAGCCTTTTATTATCGAGAGCGGTTTGGGTGTAAAACGCTAAACGATGCTCAAGTGAATCGCCTCAGAAAGATTGCTGATAAATAGCAGCTTCTGGCCTTTTGTTGATGTTTTTGATGAGTCTTCTATTCAATGCTCATCTAAAAACGATTTTCATCAAATTGATGAACTTGTATCCACGCAAGCCAAACTTCCGAGAAAGCATCTGACAGGTTTGAGTCCCCGTTTGAGCAGCCAATTATGAATTATTTCTGACTCATGACTTCATTTAATGGTTATTTTTTTCCTGTGACTAGAAAACTCAACGCGTGCTGAGATATTACTTTATAATTTCACGGAAATGGAAGAGGATGATGAACGCCATTTACCACCCATGCTGCATAGGCGATCAAATTCGGTTCCAGCCATGAGTTGTGGTGTGGGGTTAACCGATACCGAATTTCACCAAGGACAGTTAGACAGGTCAAGGAGCAACACAGACACTGGTCAAACTCTTGCTTCTAGTAAACGCCAATCGAAAACACGAAAGCTATCTAGTGGAGGATTACTTCGCAGTCAAAGTAAAAAGCGACGAGCAAAAAACGGCATAGAAAAGAATCGCTCGGTTGATTCTATCGAGAGTAACAACTCAAGCAGAAAGTCTTCCACTGCGTCGAACCACTCGGGCGACGAAAACATTAAAGAAAATTTAATGGAAAGACGAGGAGAACTTGATTCGTTTGTGTTGGATAATCTCGACGAGATTCACGGGAAGAACATGGACAGCACAGAGGATTTCCATAACAACCAAGAAAAAGAACAAACAATCCCTCGTGCCGTCGTGTTTACAACAGAAGAATCGACCAACGCGGAACCTTTAGAGTCAACATCTCTTAATACACAAGAGAAGGAGCAATCAAACATTGGTGATTTCGACACAGATAACTCAATACAGCACTCTAATAACATATTAGAATCACAAAGTGAAGATATATTGTACAAGTGTACTAACGAAGGCGAAAGTAAATCATTTTTAAGGCGACGGTCACTTCCGGTAGACACGACTAAATATCACATAGATTTAAATAAGGATTACGACAGATGTCACGAACGTCGAAATAGTGAACAGTTTGTATCTAAATATACCGAGACGTCGCAAGTTTATCAGGATAACTCTCTAGAAAATTTTAGACGCAGTTCATTACCGATATCATTCAATCAAACAAACAGTGATTATGGATCTCAAAACAACGAATACTGTTCGATGGTAGAATCAAGCGAAGGCGTAAGTGTAGATGTCGATGAGGGTACAGATCAATCAATAATGGCTAAGGTTGGACCAAGTTTAGAAGATTCAACTGATAACACTAAAACTGATCGCAGTCACGCAAAAGAAGAACATTTTACAAGAGAACAATTACCAAAACAACTGCTAGAAAATAAAGGAAATGTAGACGAAGGGAATATGGACAGCGAACTTCGCCGTTCACAGTCTGAACCGACTATGACAACTGAACGAAAGGAGGGATTAGAGTCGATTGAAAATCGTTCACGGTCAATGCCAAGGAATTTTCAATATCGTGGAGAACACGTGGAGACTGTTGCGGTTCAAAGTCAACCCATGTGGTCAACAAAAGACAGTAAAATGACAGAAGAAAAATGGGACAAACAATTGGTCCCTGATTTATCAAAGTACAAGCGAGAACAATCCAAGCGGCAAAGACGAACCAAATCGTTGCCTGCTCTTTTGGTTTTAGATGAAATTCCAGAAGAAAGAGAGGAAGAACAGAAAGCTGCCGCTGATGAATCTCTAGGGAATATCACAAGGCTACCTGTGACCAAAGCGTTCTATGAACTACTCCGGAAGATTAGCAAAGATCAAGTTAAGGCAAGACGTAAACAAGTACGACGAACGCATTCTCTTTCTACTATACCTGAAAAACGTTACGAAGAAAATGATCAACAAGTTAGAATTGATAATACAAAGGAACAACAGGAAGAATGCGAAGATCACGAAATAATTAACGAGATGAAGCACGAAGAACACGAATATGGAACGCACGGACTACACGAATACGAAAAGAAAGCAGCAGACGGATTCAATGAGCACGAACTGACGTACGAACGGGAAGACGAATCGACACATGAACGACACGAGCACGAAGTGCACGAACACGTAAAAGAAACGACGCACGAAGTACGCGAACACGAAGAAATACGCCAAAATGAAACGACGCTCGAAATACACAAAGACGAAGAAATACACGAACAAAACGAAGACCAATCAACACACGAACGATACGAACACGAAGAAATGCAAGACAAGGACGAAGAAACGCACGAAATACACGACCACGAAATACAACACGGAAATGAACCGACTTACGAACTACACGACCACGAAGAAATACACGAACAATACGAAAACGAAACGACGCACGAACGATACGAACACGAAGAAATACAAAAGCTAGACGAGGACGAAGTGGCACACGAAAAACACGAAGGCGAAGAAATTCAAAGGCAGGACGAAAATGAACCGACGCACGAAACACCCAAAGACAAAGGAATACACGAACAACATGAAGAAGAATCAACGCACGAACGATACGAACACGAAGAGATGCAAGAGCAAGACGAGGACGAAGCAACGCACGGAATACGTGAACAGGAACTACAACAACATGAAAATGAACCGACGCACGAAATACACAAAGACGAAGAAATACACGAACAAAACGAAAACGAAACGACACACAAACGATACGAACAAGAACACGAACTACACGAACACGAAGAAATACACGAACACGAAAAAGAAACGACGCACGAAATACACGTCGACGAAGTAATACAAGAGCAACACGAAGACGAAACCACGCACGGACTCAATGAACACAAAGTGACACAAGAGCATCACGAAGATGAGTCGACGCATGCAGCGACCAATGGACAACAAGACGAAGTGACGTGCAAGGATCGTAAACACAGAGAAACTCACGAATATGAAGTGACACACGAACAAAACGGAGAAGAAACAAACAGCAAAGATGAAGAACAGTATAAACACGAATTAACACACGAACTCAAAACTATGCACGAACAATGCTCGGACAAACAACACGAACACGAAGAAATGCCACACCAAAATGAAAGGACGGAACATGAACATGAAGAAAAACCCCAAGATACGATACATGAACAACAGGAGCTCGAAGAACCAGCAAAAGAAACGATACACGAACACCACGGAAGCGAAAGTGAACAGGAAGTACAATTTAAATGTGATGACAAACAGGAAAGCGAACTTGAAAAACAAGAAAATGGACCAAATTCAGAGATGTTTGAGGAAAAGTTACCAGACGAAGTACAGCATGAACCAGTTCCTGAGAACAATCGAGAAATTGACGAACAGAAGCTAACATACTCAGAAGATAATCAAATCCTGGAGAATAACGCTGAGGTATTTGAAGCGCAGGAACGCATTCACAGTGCTAAGGAAGAAACAAACGAGGACATCCCCCAAATCATACTAACACAGGCTGCCACAGAGGAATGTGAATCGGTCCAAGAAGATCGAAATACAACACAGACATCTCCTGATGAGGAATTACAATATCTAACTGATCCTACAGATTTGCAAACTGAGATCTTAGAGCATGTTCAGTCCATAGACTACACAGCTCTTCCCGATGCCCGTAAACCGCAAAGACCAAAAATGAACATTGTCAAACTCATGGACCGCATCCCTGAAGAAGTAGCGGATATCGAAGATGGAGAGAACTATCAGTTTAAGAGGGAGGGGTCTTTACGAAAGGGGATATCTAGAAGTAGGAACGGAGCAGTCGGAAATAAATCTTGGCCATCGGATAACAAAACTAAACGAGTCACGTGGTCTGATACGAATGACGTCATCGAGGATAATTACCCTGACGAAGTCGACGCATACCCAGATGTACCTACGTCACAAGAATTTAGTGAGCATGCGCAGAACGTCGAAAAAGAGACTGAAAATCAAGATGAAATGGAATCTAAGTTTGATGGTTTACTGAGGTCAGCTATCAATAGTTACCTTGAGCCAGACTATTGTAAATCAACATCACCCATTCACAGAGCTGTAGCAATGGGCAGTGTTGATACCCTTGTAGCTCTTATAAATGAGGGTAAAGACGTTAATGCTCATGACGAACATGGCCGTCCTCCTTTGCATGTTGCAATGCTAACTAATAATGTAGATTGTGCAGCTATTCTGCTAGAGGCTGGAGCTGATTTAGAACAGTACACTAATACACTCGTGAAAGAATATTATACTTTACAACATCGTACACAAATGGAATGCTTAATTTAAATCACTTTATTGCAAGACGTCAAACTTCCTTTAAATCAGTTTATAGTCAGTTGACTTCATTTGATAGACTTTTGGAACCTAAATTTATTTGTTAAAAAGTTAATTTAATTATTATTTTTAATTAAAAATTATCGATAATTTTTTTTAAATAAGAATAAAAAAGTGATACTCAAATTATTTGTAAAATAGGTGTCCACTTTATAAGGGTGTGTCCAACCTACAAGGGGTGTGTCCATCTTACAGGGGTCTTCAGGTGTGTGTCTTAATAGGGGTGTGTCCACCTCACAGGGGTGTTCACTTTATTGGGGCGTGTCCATCTTACAGGGGTGTCTGCATTGCAGGAGTTCACTGTCTACATGATTACAACTTGTGATTTATACAAAATCATTTAAAACACATCATTCTGTATTTGTATGTTGCTTGCTTGAAAGTGTCTATGCCAACACAAGCCACCCAAACAAATATCCATACAAATGATCTAATAACAATTAGGATATCTTAGTCTCGTTTGCGATCAGTTTTGAAGATTATTTTCTCCAGATGCATCATGGGAACCTCACAGGTAACAGAAACAATGAATGCCACAAAGTAGGACAAGCTTATACAGGCCATAAAATGCCATGCCTAAAGAGAGAAGTTTGACAGTTACTAAGACTGCAAGCATGGAAAATACCCGGCGGGGGGTACTCCTATATATAAGAGGACGGGGATGCTTGTCGGAAATTTTGAAAATGACCCCTAAAAGGTACCTGAAAGGGAGTGGCAACAATTGATTTCTACCCCTAAAAGGTACCAATTCAAAACAATAATAAAGAATTAAAGTAATGAAACACTTTGTTATCGATGTGCTTTGAAGATTCATTTCAGATCATCAAAATCATCCCTTTCATGCTTATTTTAGGTAGTTTATTTACCCCAAAACAGTCCCTAAAAGGTACCAGCTATGTCTCTGGTAGTCAACCTAAGTCTAAGACACCCTAAAAGGTATCAGATTGCAGATTTTGACCCCTAAAAGGTACGACGAGCATCCCCGTCCATTTACGATCGGAGTCCCCCCCCCCCGGGGGTTAGGGGATTTACAAAGATTTGGTTTGAGGTATGGAAGAGCACAATATGAGTGCAGAATGAGCACAGCAATGTCTGCAGCGAATGAACATTGATGTAATTTTTGATACTTACTATATTGACATCAGAATAAAAGGTAACTGTCTGGTAGCTGCCAAAGTAAGCTTCAAGTATAATTACATGCACTAAGTACACACAGTAAGTCAGACGACTCATTGGAATCCAGAAACGAGCTGACAGAATTTTGTCCACAAGACCTTAGTAACAAAAACAGCATATTTAGTATTGATTGGCATATCCCCTCTAGATATGATTAAGACTCAATGTACCAATCCATATTATCCTTAGATTTAATCTAGATTTAATTACCTACCCCCATATCCAGTATGGCAGGCATATATCACCCATGCCAGGGCCAGCCCCCATGAGAATCTTGAGAATGTAGCATACATAATGGTTTCTGCGTGTGTCAAGGGTTCTGGATGCTTTTTATAGGCTTTGTATGTTCCATACAGTGGAGCTAAAGCCAACACAATGGCAACACACCATCCACACAAAAGAAACCACTACAACAACAAAATAGAAATTATTACTTCAATATTCTTTGTACTTTGTAAAAACTAAAACTGACAAAATTATATAGGCTAAAGTAAGCTTATACCCAGGGATGCCACCTTGAATCCCCCTCCCACCCCAACCAGCTCAGCCACATTTGGTCCCCTTGTTACTTACCCATCTGTGTGGCCTTGATGTCTTGTCTTGTGTGACATGGAACACATATCCAAGAACCATGCCAACCAAGTAGGGTGCAATACGACAGTACGGCTTTTCATACACATAGGATTGACTATAAAGGTAATAATATCTACTTACTGACTAAGTGGGGGAGGGCCGCATGGGGAAATATTTCACTTAAGGTCATGTCAGTACAGAACAAGCACAGTGAAGTCCATAGAGAATGAATGAAAGCCAAATATTTTCACGTCTCGGCCAACCAAGCTCAATCAATAAGCATTTTACCATATGACTCTTTTTGATCATTTTATGCATATATTTTTTTTGGATGTGTATGAGGGTCCAGGTCAGGATACTGGTTTTCATCAGTATGTGCCCTGTCATGACTATATCTCTTAAGAGTGTGCACAGGGCCAAATACTGGTCATATAATAATAATGGATGCACCACACCCATAGCATGCATAAAGGAGGAATGTCATGAAGTAAACAACATTATGCATCTATAGATCACCAAAACACTTTTGATGAGAGACACTGAATAGTCCAACCAGCTGTATTTAGTTGTGATATTGTAAATCTTTTTGCTTCACCAGTTGTCATGGTTACCTTCCTGTATGCATGGGGTACTGCATCCCTCACATTTAGCCCTGACTCATTTTTATAGTAGGGGGACCCCAAAAAAGTTGTATATGGGGCTCCACCCCAGGGTTGAAACTCTTAACCTTAGCTTCTATATACTATTGTTGAGAGACATGGTACCCCAACTTTTACACCCTCAGACCGGAAAGGGTACCTCTTTTGAGTGGAGCCTCGCTTCCCCATTCCAAGATTGAAACCCTTAACTTATATATCATTTTTGACATTTTTACCCCCCCCCCCCCCCCCCCCCCCAGCCTGAAAAGGGTACCTCTTTTGGGTGGAGCCTCCCCTTATAGTCCAATATAGGAGTACTGCAGGGGACTATCACTTCACTCACGTTGAACACTATTAAGAATAATGTCTAGGTATATATAATTCTTACTTTTTTTCAGGATCTTGTGTATCTGCAAATGAAGCACCAAACTTGTAGTAGTTAGTGATAACAGCGGTGGAAATAAAACAGGCCGACAACAGGACACCCACCAATAATGACAGACCTCTCTTACCATACCTGTATTGGAGGCAACAGACTCAATTTTAGAAATTGTGATTAGTTACAATATTATTACTCATGCCCAGGCTCCACCGGCACAAGTCTTAAAGTGCATTGCATATATTCTCACAGGCACCCCAGGCAATCATTTAGAGCAGCGCGTACAAAGCAATGAGAAGCAAATGTAAGGGTTTGGGTTCAAATCCTGGAATAAACAAAAAAATTTTTCGTCTTGTTATGTAGTATATATTATCTTTTCATCTTTTTGTATGCTTTTTTCTGGTTTTGAAGCATTTTAATTTTTTTCATTTTTTTCTCCCCCCTTACATAGAAGAACTAAAAATTTTCCCACCCAGTCCTCCCACTCAGTCAATAAGTACATAATATCTCATTTGAATACCTGTATGCTGCAAAAATGATTGCAGGACTGATGATGTAGAATTGCATGTCATTGGCCAGGTACCATGTCCAGTTCATACACTGAATAGAAAATTACATTCCAATTATAATAATTAATTAATAGACCATTTCACATATCTTGCTGAATAGACCTGTATCAGGCTAGTGTAAAATTATAAGATATTTCACTTATCGGAAAAAGGAATTTACTGTCAAATTTGTCACATTGAAAATAGTAAAATTGCAAAGTTTCGTAAAGATTGCCCTTAAACTGACGGAAGATATGAATTTTTAAATGTAAGCATTTTGGTGAAAATTTTTGCAAAGAAATGTATGTATGCAGCATCATGAAAATGAGGCATGCTGGATGTGCTATGATCATCCACATACATTTGTTGGCAAAAATCCTTACGTTTCACATATATCTTTGTCAGTTTATTAAGGGTGATCATGATCTCCTTGAACTTTTGCAATTTTACTATCATTGATGCATCAAATTTGATAGTTAATACCTTTCTGATATCGTTCTGATAGATGCAATATTATCTCGTCACACTCCACAGATGCAATGGTTTTGACCAAAAAACTTACTGATTTTGCCATGCTGGTAGGATAAAAGTTGTTGATGTACAACAAGTTGGTCCACCAGTATTTATCGCATGGTTGTTCACCCTGTAGTTGGTACCACAATGGTCCTTCACCTAGAAACCCCATCAGCTGATCCCAAAACAACAGTACAAACATGTAGGCTGGCGTTAACCTAAGCAAAGCAACTTTATTAGTTTTACAGAAATATCAGTGCAGCTAGGGATGTAGGTAGTATGTCTATATTATGGTGTTGCTTGATTGTTGGTACAGGGTACATTTATTTAGTGGTATATTGCTTATGTTATGAACCTTCTCCACATTTACATGTATATATATAAGCCTCTTATATTCTAGAGATATAATAAATACTAAATATTTAACTACAGCAATAACGTACCTCCAAAAGCGATGGAAGTAGAACTTAAACAAATTCAAATTTCCTTTGGATTTATCCATTTGACGAAATGACAGGTAAGCAACCAACAGCCCACTAACATGAAAAATAACTCAGACTTTAGTAAGTTGTAATAATAAAACTGACATTTAGATTGATATTATGATCCAGGAACAAACTTCAAACCTCTTCCATCAATAAGTGGATTACAAATTGTATGTCTTAATTCACCTTAAGAAGAAGAAAGAATCCACTGCAAACTGAGCATTCATGATTCCTTGGAAGGTAAATCTTTGTAAGATGGCAAACTCAAAAAAGAGATTGGCTGTGTTGGGAACAAAAAGACAAATCATTCCTCTTAAAAATCATTCCACTAAAATATCAAATAAATAAACAAAACTAAATAGCTTCACATTAAACATCTTTTGAAAAGATAATGATATGGGTCCCTTAATTCATTCTTGTGTGACTTCCAAGGGAGAGTACCTTCCACCCTCCTACCTCTCCACAGTGTTTTTCCAATAGCATCTTAAAGCTATTACATACACTGAGCTATACATATTGGAGGAATTAGTTAAAACAAGAATATGATGTGCATAAGAAATGTAAACCTTTTGCTTAGGCCTGTTTTTCACAAGTAACTGAAAGAGAAGGGGAAGAACATACACAGACTCAGTGTTGCAATTCATGAGAGATGACAATGAGCAGTGGATATTACCGAGTCTGCATATATGTTGCTTCTGCTTCTGTTTCCTTTACTTGTGAAATACAGGCTTTACTAGACAAGTATGTACTATTAACTATGCCATTACCATCTGGGCCTACAAAATATTGCATTATTTTATACTTACATACTAGTCCCCCAGTGAGTTGCCAGAGAAAGGTATGACCAAGCACAACCCAGAATATACTCAGCACTCTCATTCCATTGATGGATGTAATGGCTTTGGGTGGGACATTGGTGTTCATAATGTGGTTTGTGTTACGAATCAATGAAAAGGACAGAAACAGTTCCTTAACAAAACCTGTAAAAATTAAATCCACATCAGTGCTGATTAATGTATTTGCTCTCATCTTTTCTTCAAACCTTTTTACATGTAGTTCGATCTTCAGAGTTAAAAAACAGCCATGCAAGTTAGTGAAAGAAACAAAATAACATCACTGCAAGGAGGTAAAGACCAGCCGTACAAGATGCTTGTCTAAATCTAACCAATAAATGACCTTTGCTTAGAGGTTTCAGTAAAACGAAAAGAGGTAACAGCTAGACTGCTGTTTTATAGCCATCTTTTATTGAAACCACTGGACCCTGTTGCAAGATGTGACAATAGAACTATATGCGCAAGGATAAATTCTTATCTAAGTAATGGACAAATTTATTGGAAAACACCATCACTATATCTTGCACTGGATAAGAATTTATAGCACTAAGCAATCTGTGAAACTGACGCTTGATTGCTAAAAGGAACACTCACTAGATTGCTTGGGCTGGTGCAGTGTTGGCCTACCATAGCTTCTCTCATCACTCTTGGCAGCAAATGTATCATTTTGTTGTGATTCATTAGCGATTGGCATAAACCCATCACTCTTGTTTACAGCTGCTTTAGATGTCTTTTGATAATTTGACACCAGCTCAATTATAGTACCAACAAGACAAAGGAACAGAAGAACACCACATAGGGTACTGCCAACAATAGAAACACAACATGTTATCAGTGGACTATAAAATGTAAATAGCTACCACTTACTTACACCAGCTACCAACCACTTGCTGACACCTTCCCAACCACTTAATGACACCTTCCCAACCACTTGCTGACACCTTCCCAACCACTTGCTGACACCTTCCCAACCACTTGCTGACACCTTCCCAACCACTTGCTGACACCTTACCAACCACTTGCTGACACCTTACCAACCACTTGCTGACACCTTACCAACCACTTGCTGACACCTTACCAACCACTTGCTGGCGCCTTACCAACCACTTGCTGACACCTTACCAACCACTTGCTGACACCTTACCAACAACTTGCTGATACTTTACCAACCACTTGCTGACACCTTACCAACAAGTAACTGACACCTTTAGATATTTCTACAGTTTCTTTCACAACTTACATAGTAGCAATAGCTCCAGCAGTATACTTAGAAGGTTTAGCGCAGTTGACAGTTTTTGTTCTTTCAAACTGACTTTCTGTCATTTGATGATCAGGTACCAGATTAAAAGCAGCTGACAAGCCCATAACTAACATTCAACAATGAGAAATACAGGGTTAATTATCTCTAAGGATTTCTATAATAAAGAGAACAAGAAACTGAGAGAGTATATACATGTATAATCATGCAATACTAACTCTGTTTTTAATTAATTGGGCTTCCATCAAAGTGGAATACTGTATGCCAGGTACAAAGAACAAACTAAGTACGTAACTCCAAAGAACATCTTACAATCCTGTAACTTTATAATAGGATCTAATTTAAAACAAGACGAGGAACTTAGATGTGAATAAGTTGAATTTAATTCAATTAAACTGAAATATTAAGTTCCCTATCTTGTTTTAACTTAAGTTACAAGATTGTAAGATGTTTTTTTCGGAGTTACCAGTTAGTTTGTTCTTCATTATCTACATCTGCTGGTAGGCATTGTTTACTGTATACCTTCCTCAGTCAATCCCTTGACCCATGAATTATTAAGTGAATGATTGTTGTTGACATACTTTTGAGAATTTCTTTCATTCCTATAGCGATGTCTGTTTCACTGCACTCCACTGGTACACACATTCCTAACTTGAAGTGAAAAGCTAAAAATGGATTTGCAGGTAGACCACCAGTAGCCTGTACATTAGAAATGATAGAAACAATACCTAAATTTGCTGACTGGAAGTAACCATAGAGTAGATTTCATATGACTGGAAAAAGGACACAGTCACTGCATGGTACAGCTATGGCAGGAATTTGGAATGTTTTTTTACTAAGACTTTATGGCACTGAAACAGACCCAAGGAGCATGCAGTCCTAGCTAGGCACACACACTTTGCACACAGACACTAAGCATGCAAGTCAGTAAGTTCACAATTGATAAGACCAGTACAAGCAAAGTAGATATGGCCACAGATGGTCCAATAGTATTCTAAAGAAACTAGTTCTTTACTGTGCAAATCAAAAAAATGTGGGCAAAAACCTATAAATATTATAATTATACCAATCAGAAACTTGATTGTTATCTTTATTGTTAGAAAACCATTTTTGATTGGCCTAAAAAGAACAGACACATTCCTGAAATATTTCTAGATGTCAACAGATTTTCAATCCGCACAGTAATTAATATTACCACATCTCTCTTAAATGAGGTTGTAGACAGGTTTAAAACATGACAGGCTTGCAACAGATTACCAGTAAGGACAAGTGACCATTTTCATGGAACCAAGGCCACAAAGGCCTCTTTAACAGTAAAACAAGTGATTTACTTCTTGCTCTTTTTGCTGTGTATTTTATAGGCTTGCATTTTATTGACTCAATTGATGCCATGATGACATTAGAGGCCTATGCAACCTCATTCTCATGAAACCATTACTAGTCCTTTTGGTGATGATGTCCACCAATTTTAAAAATCACTTATGATGTTTATATAATCATGGAATAGAACAGATTTCATACGTGTGAAACGGACCGTGTCGTGCCGTAACCGTGTCAGTGCCGTAACCATGTCAGTACCGTGATCTCTATAAAAACATTCGAAACTTTTGCAGTAACTGTGCCATGACCGTGCGGTGCTGTTTTCACCATCATACGAAATCTACTCTAACACAGGTAGCCAGTATAAGTTACTTACATTTTTAGGTACTTGACCAAGGTTAGCTACACAGTAAGAAGCACCTGTTATATTTTTGCATTCACCATATGACCCAAGCCATAAGAAATTACCAGCTAGTATGCCTGCTCCAGGCTTGCCCATTGCATCCACATCTAAACAATCACACATATAATGTCAAGTTTATTAAGGCCCGACCAAACGAGAAATGTTGGATGACCCAACACCATTCAACATTGTTAGACGATCCAACATTGTTGGATCACCCAACAAATTCTTGGGTGGCCAAACGGCATCCAACATTGCTGTAAAACAACAACCGGAAAGTCTATTATGGATTATAAAATCACCCATGCGTGCGTCCAACATGTTGGAAGGACCGGCCAAACGGATCCAACATCGCACATCCAACACGAGAACAAAAGAAATGTTGGATGATGTTGGATAGAAAGTTTGACGGGCTTCAAATTCCATCCAACATGTTGGATGCTCCATCCAACACCATCCAACACCATTCAACAAGGTGGCCAAACGACAAAATGTTGGATCGTCCAACAATGTTGGATGGTGTTGGGTCATCCAACATTCCTCGTTTGGCCGGGCTTTTAGAATCACCTTTGGTAATAATTCTGAAAGAATAGCGAATTTCCAATTTTATGCATAGAATCGAAAAAGGATTTATAGGGGTAGGGAATATACAGAAACTTGCCTGATAGCCTTTTTTAATTTTGTTCAAAGTCACTGGAGTAGGGAGCTTAAAGTGCCATGCAATGATTGAAATGCACTTGTTTCAGAACTGGAATCAAAATCAAGCAAATTCCTGCTTTGACGTCATTCATTTGCATTTTCAGATTTGAATTGCTTGATTCTCAGAGAGGAGTTGATTTTATTCAGAAATATTCATATAAAATGTTATTTATTTCTAAAAGGATTTGGCTAGGCTTTATTGGCACTTTAAACATGAGCATGAGTCAACATGGACGTCACATGGACGTTTCTGTCATTGTATTCAAACCATCATAGATGAGGTTACTGTTTTTGTAAGAACATCAGTTAGGGCTTTCTCATGTTCTAGATTTTATCCATGACAGTGCGCACACGAACAAAAATGTACACGTGACATCCGTATTGACAAAAATGTCTTGTGCTTGAGCTCCCCAATGTCAATACAGTAATATTATTACTATGCGGCCGTGCAATATTAATTTGACAATTTTTTATCAATTTTTTTAAAATTTTGTTACGTAATTCACGTTTATTGGACTATCACATATCAACTTTCATGAATAATTAAGATCACACGTGATCGCCATAGTTATGTAACTGTAACCTGTAGTTCTTAGTTGATTCTAATAAAGACGTTAGAGAGTACCGACCACTGTTGTTGTACTACTGAACGTTACAAATTTGTTTATCTCTTGTATTATTACAGACCAACTTGGATCCCACTCAGCCCCATTTTACCATTTTTTTCCACTAAACAGTGAAGAATAGTGTCCATGACACTTTAAAACTTGATAACAGTTAAGGTACTGTTACACGCTGAAACGTTTCACAGCGCATTGCATAACATGGTCATTTAGCTGAAACTTTCCCCGAGTGACTCTCCCCGAGTCGGTTTCACGAGACATTTTCACGAAAAGTAGGACTGCTTTCTACTCCTGCAACAGAAAAGTGTGTCGCGAACAAGTTTCAGGACGAAATCAGTTCTGCGTGTATAACTCGTTTCGCATCGGTGATCGACACAAGTTCGGATGAAAAGTTTCAGCGTGTAACAGCGCCTTTACTTTAACTTTTATTAACTTCGCAAAATAGTTAAGTTTCTAATGAAGCTTGAGCTTTGAATAAAAGCAAATCCCTTCACAGATTAATAATCATCAATAAGTTTCTTATATGTATATTAATTTTAAGAGTTAAAAAACTAATTTGAGCTTAACTTAAATAAAAACCTTGACTCTCTGTCGGCTCTGCATGATCATCTTGGAATTTTGGCGCCAAGGTGGATCATGACCACCTACAGATAATGTAGGGACACCTTTTAATACTCAAAGTGTTTTTTAACTACACTAGAGCGCTTACAATGCGTGAAAAACTCTGTAAGAAATTGCACTAATTTGCACTAATTAAACAATAGAAAACAAAGGATTTCGCGCTATTTAGCTAACTTTTTCACGGATATATTGTAAGCACCTATAAAGTCGACAAAAATAACTTACAGCGTGTTTTCAGTGCAGTGTTGTTGGACGTTTCCAAGCTAACCAAAGCTTGCGTGCATTGTTGTGAAATGTTTTTCGTTTGTTGCAAGGCTTTTGTAAGACGAAGTTCTTGGATGTGTTCAGCATTCTGTCGAGATTGAAGCAGGATCTCTGGGGTTAAAGCCCAGCAACTCAGAAAACTTCCAAATGAGAGGAAAGCAAAACCATAACAGACATAAACTTTTTTAACCAACATAGCCGGCAATATTGATCAAAGTTCAGCTGCTCAGCCTCAGGGGCATTCGACACTGGTGGCGGCTACAGGGACATCGGTGATCGATCGACCGTAAAGTCACGTGCATCGAGATTTACAGCGCCAAGAAGTCCCATGGGAGGGGATGCACCGTAGACTCTGTCACATGCACGAAGTGGCTCTAACATTGACTCTTTTAAGTAAAGTTTTTTGTTCCCATAGCAAATATAACAAAAGCTTTAGTTACCCTAAGTTCATGTACCGCTTGTTGTGATGTGTGTATGATGTGAAGGTTGTGTTGTTGGTGACTGGTGTTGGTGTGGTGGATCCCCTCCCACGGGATTGCTCCATGACGCTGCAAAATCGAAATATTTCACGTGACTTTCCAAGCCGGCCGGTACAATTCAACAACAGGCGAACACGAACATGTCGGGGAAAATGTTTGTCGTTGTGCTGATCATCGCAGCAGCAAGTTTCCCTAGTCGCTGGGCTTTAACCCCAGAGATCCTGCTTCAATCTCGACAAAATGCTGAAAACTTTCACAGACTTCGTCTTGCAAAAGCCTTGCAAAAAACGAAAAACATTTCACAAGAATGCACTCAAGCTTTGGTGAGCTTGGAAACGTCCAACAACACTGCTGTAAAAAAACGCTGTAAGTTATTTTTGTCGACTTTATGTGGTAGACAGAAAGAAAGTAGCTTATCAACTTGTGTTATTATTGTCATAATCGACAAAAAAGATCGTAAGATTTTCCCGTGGATTATCGCAAGCGCGCTAAACTGTGACGTAAAGGTGTTATTTTGGAGCATGATAAAATGTCACATGACCAGAAACTTGTGTGATCTTTACAGAGCTGTTAAACGCTTGTACATTTGGAGACTTCTCAAGATCTAAAGCTATTTTGGAGTAACTTCAGAATACTCAGCCCGCAAAGAATAATTCTATATTTAGTGGTGTTTGAAAAAGTCACGCACAAACACAAAAAGTGACAAACCTGCAAAAAAAAGACCGAAACCGACCTTTTTAGCAAATGGGCCTTGTCATTTTCACTCAAGCAGATTCCAGTAAATAATCCCCTCGGTCAAAAAATAGCTACTACTAGAAACCACATTAACTTAGTCTAAATATTTAAAAACAGTCCCAAAAGTGAAATTGCTGAAAAAGCTGAAGTGGTCTGAAATGGCTGAACAGCTGAAATGGCTATAGCGAAAAAGAAAAGAATGAACATCAAAAGACATTGCAAAAGGAGATAATTTATGTTTTTGTGTTAGGATTTCGATTTGTATTTAGCCTGATTATCAAATGGTTGAAGATTGTTTACAAGTACACTTCCTCCCCCACTCTATACATGCACGTATTCTCCCCTCCCCAGAGGGGAGGGGAAGTGTAATAAAATGATTTCAGACCTTTCAGAAGGTAGAAGTGTAGCAAATAATCTCCGACTGTCTGATAATCAGGATGTGATTAAGGTATCAGGGTACCCCAAAGTTTCTCAAAAGGGTCGATTTTTACTTTTTTACATTTTCTGATAGAATACACAATAAGCTATGATTTAGTGAAAAAATTATTTCACTGATGATTTTTAATAGCAAGTTATAAGCGAAAAACTTTTTTCCGGCTTAATCCCTGTCAATTATCTGTTGACATCACTTGTCAATTGACCTGTCATCAAGAGAGCTTGTCGGTGAAGAATATATTTGTCTAACTATCGAAACCATTGTCCAAAATAGACCATCTGTACCGACGGTTACCGTCGGTACAGATGGTGAAAGTAATTAATATGCACCAGCGATGAATATATTATCATCTTCTTCATTAAAATGCATATCACTTATTATACAACTCGTCACCGACTCACGTTTCACTGCATGGTCACCCTTTGGCAGAATTGGTCACCCTTTGGTAAACATGAATATATTATAATTTACTCAAGGCAGCACAGGCACCCGGTGACAGTCGGTACTGATGGTGAATTTTCTCTTTGTAAGTAAGTCTATCTATTAAAAATTAAAGTTTAACAAAAACAAGATATTTTAATGTTTAGTAGAAGTGATTTGGTACTATATTGTTTTAATTTTGGGCTTTTCTAAAGCGCTTGAAGCATTTGTGTCACGGTCACCATCGGTAATGTTTTTCCGTTGGTAACTGATGGTGAAAAGCTATGTATAATTTCTCATTCTTTGAAAATCCTAGTTAAAAAACTAAACCCTTGTGGTAGCATACATTTATTTATAACATATTTGTTTCATTAATATGTTTCACTGTTATTATTAAGTCGACTTTAGAGTTTTGCATCAACAATAATTCAAAAAACATTGATGTTTCGATAAAACTTATTCCGATGTCAGGAAAATCAATAAATCAGTCATCTTCTTATAGGACAGATCTACGGCAGTTCAAAAACCAAGCCGTCAGTGCTTTGCCGTTTACAAGTCACAAAACACTCAGTTAGATCAATAAAACAGTCATCGTTTTATAGGACAGATCCGTACGGCACTTTTAAAACCTGATGTCAGTGTTTCGCCGTTTACAAAAGTCACAAAACACTCAGTTAAATCAATAAAACAGTCATCTTTTTATAGGACAGATCTACGGCAGTTCAAAAACCTCATGTCAGTGTTTCGCCGTTTACAAAAGTCACAAAACACTCAGTAAATCAATAAAACAGTCATCTTCTTATAGGACAAATCTACGGCAGTTCAAAAACCTCATGTCAGTGTTTCGCCGTTTACAAAAGTCACAAAACACTCAGTTAAATCAATAAAACAGTCATCTTCTTATAGTTCAAATCTACGGCAGTTCAAAAACCTCATATCAGTGTTTCGCCGTTTACAAAAGTCACAAACACTCGATCAGTTAAATCAATAAAACAGTAATCTTCTTATAGGACAGATCCGTACGGCACTTTTAAAAACTGATGTCAGTGTTTCGCCGTTTACGAAAGTCACAAAATACTTTTCAAGAAAATCAACAAATCAGTTTTCCTTTTAATATAGCACTGATTGATCTAGTACGACACTTCTAACAGCATGTCAGTGTTTCGCCGTTTACAAAAGTTAAAACACTGTTATAGGAAAATCAATAAATCAGTCTTCATCTTATAAGACAGATCTCGAACATCTAAAACCATGTTACATTGTTTGCAAAAGAACCTTTGTCAATATATGTTACATTGTTTGCAAAACAACCTTTCAGGAAAATCAGTCATTTTATAGAAACATCTACGCCTATTCAAGAAACAATGATTTGTGTTTCGCCCTTTATTAAACGTTTCCCATTAAATCAAAAGTTACACAAATTCATCTATCCATTCCAGCTTGTACCAAGAACGATAAATATAAAGTTTAATTGAGATATTTAAAACAAACAATTAAGGCGACTCAATAGAAATTCAGGAGGCATTCGGCCTTGACAAACTTTTGGTCACAACTTTTTAGCATCACGTTCAATTTCAAAAGCTTTTTAGGAACTTTTACTCCAATTATCCAGCTGTAGACACATTGGCCTTAAGCAATTTAATTTACCTTATTGTTGCCATTTGAGGTTCGTTGTTGTTATTCTCAGAGTACGAGGCCGGGGTGCTTTAAGATTCATTATGATTTGGTTCTCTAAGTTGAGTACCTAACGGACACTTGCCCGTAATCAAATTTTCAAATTTCCAACGTTCTGGAACTCAGTTGACACTTTTGTAAAATTCACTATTAAAAATGATAGGTCCATTTTTCAATGTCATTTTTCAAAACGCAGAAAATTTGAATAATTTTTTCAAAGAAAGTACATAGTCAAGTCACACGCACAATTTTCAATACCAATTTAACCAAACAACTCTCCAACCAACACGTCGAGAATAGTAAGACGGAAATATATTGAAATACGACAGTCAGTTATTTATCACATGTTCCAGTTATTTAAGCATTTTCAAGTGTTCTTAGACTTTATACATGAATAAATAGTCAAACCTTTCTTATTTTTGAAAGATACATTTACATTGACTAGCTGCTGGTGTCAAATCTCAAATAGCCGCATTGTAATTTTACATTGTAAGCATTGTAATTTCAAATTTAAAAAATGAAATCCTTTTCAATAAATTTAGTTTAGCAATTGAATTTAAATCATTTAAAACTCTCTTCCCAGAGGGGTGGCCGGGGGGCTCCATTGTAAAAGTATCAAGTGTGCTCGTCGTATCTCAGGGATAAAAATCAGTGATTTGGTATCTTTCAACTGAAGGTGTTTAAATTTAAATTTCAAATTTTTGCATTTCCTCGTATCTTTTAAGGTATCAAAAGAGCCCATTGCTTATTATCAAGTTCTCAAAATGAAGAAATATCAAAAAAGAAGAAAAAGAAAAAAACCCAGTATCATTACTAAATTAACAATTTAATGAAATTTATATCTAGAATATCATTTTATATGTTTTGTTTTAACATTAAAATTGTTGACCCTATTCACCTCTGCGTGCCCGCAGAAAAATTCATCAAATTTTAGAGAAATAAAATGGAGACATTTTCCCTACTCGGTGTTTATGGTAGACCAGCCGTTTTTAACGCAAAGTAAAATCTACAGTTAATCTCCTAGTCCTCTATTTCTAGAACCCTTTTTCTGTACTCTTTAGTTCTGTAGGGCTTTTTATTTCGCATATTTTTTAGGGAAAATAATATCTTACCTCAACTGAATTTTTCCATTCTTTTCGTGCAAAATTCTAAATATTCACAATCTCTACACCGGAATACCAATTCTCTATTTCACCAAATATCACCATCAGTACCGACGGTATACATTTGATAAGGGGACCTCATCTTCTTTTCACAATCCAAAGAGCAAAGTTTTATTTTACTATGATGTATTTTGACGCGATTTTAAACCCAGACACTAAGCCAGTGGTTTATCAGCAACGGCTACTTGCTGCTTGTGTTTGATGTCAAAACATCCCGCATAAATTCTAAAATGTCTAATTGATATCCTGGATCACTTTGTATCATTTTGAGACCACAAAAAAGGGGAAGGATCGCTCTATAAGACACTATAATTAGAACCAATTTATGTTGATCCGTTTTAAAAGAAGTGATGTTTGAATAATGGTATTTTCTTCAGGCCCCAATGTACTTCAAGTTCAAATCTAAATTACAAACCTTTAGAAATGTCAAAATTAGCTAAATTTGTAATAATTTGAAAGCTCATTTACCACTTCTTCTTATTCGTTAGAGAATTCATTTCTGCATCTCAATACAATCACCAAAAATTAGCTTCGTTTCCAGCATCAATTTTGTACAAATTCACGATGTTTGAACACAGGGATACCAATTGTCTATTTCACCAAATGTCACCATCAGTACCGACGGTAATACATTTGGTGAAGGGGCCTCTTAAAAAAATCTGATAAAATATTCACGATGTTTTACACAGGAATACCAATTATCCGTTTCACCAAACGTCACCATCAGTACCGTCGGTAAAACATTTGGTGAGGGGGCCTCTTCTTTTGGAGTCTAATCTGAAATATACACGATCCTTTACACAGGAATACCGATTGTCTATTTCACCAAATGTCACCATCAGTACCGACGGTGATACATTTGGTGAAGGGGCCTCTTCAAAAAGTCTGAAAAACATTCACGATATTTTAACACAGGGATACCGATTGTCTATTTCACCAAATGTCACCAACAGTACCGACGGTAATACATTTGGTGAAGGGGCCTCTTAAAAAAGTCTGATAAAACATTCACGATGTTTTAACACAGGGATACCGATTGTCTATTTCACCAAATGTCACCATCGGTACCGACGGTGATTCATTTGGTGAGGGGGTGTCTTTAAAAAATCTCATAAAACATTCATGATGTTTTACACAGGAATACCAATTATCAGTTTCACCAAACGTCACCATCAGTACCGACGGTGATACATTTGGTAAGGGGGTCTCTTAAACATTCTTATAAAATATTCACGATGTTTTACACAGGAATACCAATTATCAGTTTCACCAAACGTCACTATCAGTACCGTCGGTAATACATTTGGTGAGTGGGCCTCTTCTTTTGCAGTCTAATAAAATATTCACGATCTTTTACACAGGAATACCGATTGTTCATCTCACCAAACGTCACCATCAGTACCGACGGTGATTTATTTGGTGAGGGGGCCTCTTAAAAAAATCTGATAAATATCCTCGATAATTAAACACAGGAGCCGAACCGATTTCACCAAACGTCACCATCAGTACCGTCGGTAATCATTTGGTGAGGGGGCCTCTTCTTTAGAAGTCTAATAAAATATTAACGATCTTTTACGCAGGAATACCGATTGTCTATTTCACCAAACGTCACCATCAGTACCGACGGTAATACATTTGGTGAGAGGGTCTCTTAAAAAATTCTGATAAAATATTCACGATGTTTTACACAGGAATACCGATTATCAGTTTCTCCAAACGTCACCATCAGTACCGTCGGTAATACATTTGGTAAGGGGGTCTCTCCTCTCGAAGTCAGATAAAATATTCGCTGTTTTACACAGGAATACCAATTATCAGTTTCTCCAAACGTCACCATCAGTACCGTCGGTAATACATTTGGTAAGGGGGTCTCTCCTCTCGAAGTCAGATAAAATATTCGCTGTTTTACACAGGAACACCGATTGACAATTTCACCAAACGTCACCATCAGTACCGTCGGTAATACATTTGGTAAGGGGGTCTCTCCTCTCGAAGTCAGATAAAATATTCGCTGTTTTACACAGGAATACCGATTGGCAATTTCACCAAACGTCACCATCAGTACCGTCGGTAATACATTTGGTAAAGGGGTGTCTTCTCTCGAAGTCAGATAAAATATTCAAATCTCATATATTTCACGATCTTTTACACAAGAATACCAAATATCAGTTTCACCAAATGTCACCATCGGTACCGACGGTGAAACATTAGGTGAACGGGCCTCTTAAAAAATCTAATAAATATATAGACAAAGTTTTAACGTAGTAATAATCGGTATTCCTGTGTTAAAGCAACGTGAATATGTTATCGACTTCAAGAAAAGAGGCCCCCTCACCAAATGTATTACCGACGGTACTGATGGTGACATTTGGTGATTTTTACACAGTAATACCAATGGTCTATTTCACCAAATGTCACCATCAGTACCGTCGGTGATACATTTGGTGAGGGGGCCTCTTGTCTTAAAGCCTCATAATATATTCACGTATTTTACACAGGAATACCAATTATCAGTTTCGCCAAATGTCACCATCAGTACCGTTGGATATACATTTGGTGAGGGGGGCCCTTCAAAAAATCTGCAAAGTATATATTTCTTCTCTTGAAAACTGATCAGTTCAAGATGTTTAAACAAAGTAGTGTTTAAAACTAACGTAATATCCTTCATCATCCTTTTTTTAATTATATGCACAGTTCTTGCATA
Organism: Telmatactis stephensoni; assembly: GCA_029948255.1. NCBI lineage: Eukaryota > Metazoa > Cnidaria > Anthozoa > Actiniaria > Isophelliidae > Telmatactis > Telmatactis stephensoni. The sequence goes on along the minus strand of JALIZF010001857.1, from coordinate 816,334 downwards.
TTAATTACTTGTACCATCTGTACCGACGGTAAATACAATTTCACCATCCGTACAGATGGTCTATTTTGGACAACCCTCTTCAACAAGAGCCAAAGTTCAATGGGATCAAATTGCCTTGACTTCCCGCCATTTGTGTGGGGAACGTAGCAAGATTTTGGTTGCCCTATACTTTAGCTGTCATCGGGCAAGATTATGAGGTGTTATGATCCCCTTGTATCAACAAACCCGCTTCTTGGCTCCAAAACACATTTTTGTGTTTTTCTTGGAAGTGAATTTACGTTCAATTAACCATGTAGTTTGAGTTCCCGGTCAAAGGGATTTTAATGGATTCATCTGAAATTTGGCAGGGGTCGTCTTCGATAGTTGTTCTTTAAAAGTGTGTCTCCGATTTTTGATTTTTTGCTCCATTAAGTTATCATCTGTTTTGTATTGGATACAGCTATTTTGGCGGTGTTGTAACTTTAGGAACGTATATCAGAACAACGGGGCAACTAATCAAAAATCTGAGACACGCTTTTGACAAGTGATATCTCATGATCTCAGAAAGATAGTAAACATTGTTTTCGGATCAATATTGATTGACCGGGAACTCTGCGAAGACACCTCGGTGAAAATTTGAATAATTCGTTCTAACCTAAAAGGAAAAAACTATTTTACGATAAAATAATAGAAATAGTTTCTACATTTATTCAGCTTTCTAAAAATGTGTACTTTAATGGGGTTTAGACTAAAAGTTTTGGCGCAATAATAGAGTTGAACGCGCACAGGTCACTAGGGGTACCCTGATACCTTAAACCTGCTCTTAAATTTGTATGTAATTAAGGGGAATTATGAAATAAACTGCTACATTGATTCCAGTAAATATTGAAGTTCATCTACCAAGACTTTGATATCTTTTTTGTACTTTGCATTGAAGTTTTCACTCTCTATAAACTTAATTCCATGTAATTAACTCTTCTTGATCCCAAATAATCCCTGAATATATTCTAATGTCAGCTTTTTGTAACAAACAGCAAAGTGCTTTGACTTTTACAATGTCAAAGTCTGCTAAGTGGTCATACTTCACCAGCATATATAGTAAATACTGTATTGTCATTGTTTAGATGTGGATGCAATAGGCAAGCCTGGAGCAGGCATACTAGCTGGTAATTTCTTATGGCTTGGGTCATATGGTGAATGCAAAAATATAACAGGTGCTTCTTACTGTGTGGCTAACCTTGGCCCAGTACCTAAAAATGTAAGTATATAACAATTATTCAACTTATATTTTAGCATGATCCCTTCCCACTACTTTGTATCTTCCTTGACCAGCAACACAAGAAACCCAACAAAAAGGGACTACAGTATGGTATATGTACCTATGGACTATGCCAATTTGACAGAGGTGTTTTAGTGTGTGGATTGTGATAATATGTTATGAATTTTTCACGGTCATGAATATGCATGAACTCTCCAAAAAAATATTTGCACAATTGCTCATCATCATCATCATCATCATTGTTAATAGCAATTTGAAGAGATTCCTGGAAAAACAGGCTAAACTGATGTCTGATAGAATTCTAAGTTCAGTTCAAAGATCTCTAAAGGAGCTTTTAGTTGGATCAAAGGTCATTTACACCATTTTTGTACAAATCTCTTATGATTAACTAATTTGTTTTTTCAGGGTACTAGTAAACAACCTGCCAACCCATTTGCATCTGGGTTCAAGTTAGGAGTATGTGTACCAGAGCAATGCAGTGAAACAGATATAGCTATAGGATTGGAAGAAATTCTCAAAAGTATGAGCAATACAAAATGGAATCTGTATATTTGTTAACTAATCAACAGCTTCTCAATGAAAAACAATTATCATTTGTTGTCTTCATAGAAAAAGTGAGATTAAATGAAATTTTCACTTAGAATCCATATTATTGTAATTGTAGTTATGGGCCTGTCATCAGCTTTTACTCTGGTTCCTGATGCACAGGCAAAAGCCTTGTCTACAAACTCCAAAACTGTCAACTGTGCTAAACCTTCCAAGTACACTGCAGGAGCTATTGCTACAATGTAAGTTATTGATAAGAGTAGATTTCACATGCCTTTGAAAATGGCACAGCATAGTCACATCACAGTTATGGCAGAGATTTCAAATGTTTTTGTAAATAACATGGCACTGAAAAGGCCAATTAGCATGGTGAGGTCCGTTTTAGTCACTCTGCAAAATCGGCTCTATCTCATAATTTCTATGGAACATGCAACCATGCAATCTCAGTTAGCAGTTGGTAAGGTATCAGTGAGTGGTTGGCAAGGTATCAGTAAGGGGTTGCTAAGGTGTCAGTAAGTGGTTGTTAAGGTATCAGTAAGTGGTTGCTAAGGTGTCAGTAAATGGTTGGTAAGGTGTCAGAGAGTGGTTGGTGAGGCATCAGGAAGTGGTTGGTAAGGTGTCAGGAAGTGGTTGGTAGGGTGTCAGGAAGCGGTTGGTAAAGTGACAGTAAGTTGTTGGTCAGGTGTCAATAAGTGGTTGCTAAGGTGTCAGGAAGTGGTTGCTAAGGTGTCAGTGGTTGCTAAGGTGTAAGTTGTTGGTAAGGTGTCAGAAAGTGGTTGCTAAGGTGTCAGTAAGTGGTTGCTAAGGTGTCAGTAAGTGGTTGTTAAGGTATCAGTAAGTGGTTGCTAAGGTGTCAGTAAGTGGTTGTTAAGGTATCAGTAAGTGGTTGCTAAGGTGTCAGTAAATGTTTGGTAAGGTGTCAGAGAGTGGTTGCTAAGATATCAGGAAGTGGTTGGCAAGGTGTCAGTAAGTGATTGGTAAGGCATCAGGAAGCAGTTGGTAAGGTGACAGTAAGTTGTTGGTCAGGTGTCAATAAGTGGTTGCTAAGTTATCAGTAAGTGGTTGCTAAGGTGTCAGTGATTGCTTATGTGTCAGTTGTTGGTAAGGTGTCAGAAAGTGGTTGGTAAGGTGTCAGGAAGTAGTTGATAAGGTGCCAGGAAGGTTGGTAAGATATGAGTAAGTAGTGTTCACAATAGTTGTAAAATTTATAACAATTGTTGTGTTTCAATTGTTGGCAGTACCCTATGTGGTGTTCTTCTGTTCCTTTGTCTTGTTGGTACTATAATTGAGTTGGTGTCAAATTATCAAAAGACATATAAATCAACTGTCAGCAAAAGTGATGGGTTTGTGCCAATCACTAATGAATCAGAAGAAAACGATACATTTGCCACGAAGGGAGAAGAGGAGGGAAAATATGGTGTACCCAGGTATTCCGATCATGCAAGGTCAACACCCATGGTATACCAACCTAATGAACCTAGTAAGTGTTCCTATTAATCTCTTTTAATATTGAACATTAACCAGACTGATTTTGATGATTCATAACAGTACAGTATTATGTGACTGTCTGGGGATCCAGGAATATAATTTTGTGTTTATGCTGTTACAGTACAGTCAACTGATTTAAGGGAAGATGTTTCCTGATCTAATGAGTGGCATTCGATAGTCATTCATAATCTACTCAATTTAGATGATTTGCTGATCAGAAACAATGTTAATTTAATTTTTACAGGTTTTGTAACACAGCTGTTCTTGTCCTTTTCATTGATTCGAAACACAAACCACATTATGAACACCAATGTCCCACCCAAAGCCATTACATCCATCAATGGAATGAGAGTGTTGAGTATATTCTGGGTTGTGCTTGGTCACACACTCATGTGGCCACTTATAGGAGGTCTTTTTTGTAAGTATAGTATACAAGTAGTATAGTATTATAAGGTATATACTTGTAGGTGTTTGTGCAGGGACTACAAGGATTTGCAATATTTTTGCATGATGATCTGATGTTTCTTTTTTCATTGATGAATCCACATAGTGCTTAATTAGTCTCCTTCGCATCAGGTTTTAGGATCCAGATGTTAAGGGGATACATATTAATTGTCCTTAAACTTAATACATGAAATTATTCTTTTCCATTAAATCTCTAAGCAGTCTTATAAGCACTCCAAGACCATAATACATGTACCTCACTTTCGGAACAAGTTAACAACCCACTTACCTATACACCCCTTCCCTCCACAACTGGAAATCCTATAACAACTAAAATTGTCATGTTTTATGATTATTTAGTTTGCTTGATGAATTTTATGCCAATGTTTCGTATTTTGTCTTTCGATACCACAGCGAATCTCTTTTTAGAGTTTACAATTTTACAAAGATTTACATTCCAAGGAATCTTGAATGCTACACTAGCAGTGGATTCCTTCTTCTTCTTAAGGTATTGACAGGATTTAGGCTATAAAATAATTGTGACTGCATTAGAAGTGAAGCCATTGGATAACAAACAGACATGTTTCTTAATAGTGGGCTGTTGGTTGCTTACCTGTCATTTCGTCAAATGGACAGAACCAAGGGAAATTTAAATTTGTTTAAGTTCTACTTCCATCGCTTTTGGAGGTATGTCATCATTGTAGTTAGTTCACTGATATATATAATATTGGCAAATAACTGCTGATCATCCTACCAACAACCTACTGACACCCTACCAACAACCTACCCACACCCTACCAACAACCTACCCACACCCTACCAACAACCTACTAACACCCTACCAACAACCTACTGCCATCCTACTAACAATCTACCCACACCCTACCAACAACCTACTGCCACCCTACCAACAACCTAGTGGCACCCTACGAACAACCTACTGTCACCCTAACAACAACCTACTGACACCCTACCAATACACTACCAACACCCTACCAACAACCTACTGACACCCTACCAACAACCTACTGACACTCTTCCAACAACTTACTAACATCCTACCAACAACCTACTGACGTGCCCTACCAACAACCTACTGACACCCTACCAACAACCTACTGACACCCTACCAACAACCTACTGACACCCTACCAACAACCTACTGACACCCTACCAACAATCTAGTGGCACCCTACCAACAACCTACTAACATCATACCAACAACCTACTGACATCCTACCAACAACCTACTAACATCATACCAACAACCTAGTGACACCCTACCAACAACCTAGTGGCACCCTACCAACAACCTACTAAGATCCTACCAACAACCTACCGACACCCTACCAACAACCTACTGGCATCCTACCAACAACCTACTGATACCCTATCAACAACCTAATGACACCCTACCAACAACCTACTGACACCCTACCAACAATGTACTGACACCCTACCAACAACCTACTGACACCCTACCAACAATCTAGTGGCACCCTACCAACAACCTACTGACATCATACCAACAACCTACTGATATCCTACCAACATCCTACTGACATCATACCAACAACCTAGTGACACCCTACCAACAACCTACTAAGATCCTACCAACAACCTACTGACATCCTACCAACAACCTACTGACACCCTACCAACAACTTACTGACATCCTACCAACAACCTACTGACACCCTACCAACAACCTACTGACACCCTACCAACAACCTATTGACACCCTACCAACAATGTACTGACACTCTACCAACAACCTACTGACACCCTACCAACAACCTACTGACACCCTACCAACAACCTACTGACATCCTACCAACAACCTGCTGACACCCTACCAACAACCTAGTGGCACCCTACCAACAACTTAGTGGCACCCTACCAACAACCTACTGACACCCTACCAACAACCTACTGACACCCTACCAACAACCTACTGACACCCTACCAACAATGTACTGACACTCTACCAACAACCTATTGACATGTGTATCAGTAGGTTGTTGGTAGGGTGACACCAGGTTGTTGGTTCCTTTAACTGCCTACCAACAACTTACTGATATACGAAAACTTCTATAATGTTTGTTTGTTAGACACTGAAACCATAAAATTTGATATTTTTGAGGTTAACACCAGCCTACATGTTTGTACTGCTGTTTTGGGATCAGCTGATGGGATTTTTAGGTGATGGACCATTGTGGTACCAAGTACAGGGCAAGCAGCCTTGTGATAAATACTGGTGGACTAACTTGTTGTACATTAACAACTTTTATCCTACAAGCATGGGAAAATCAGTAAGTTTTTGTGGTTGCATGATCATACATTTTTGAGGTATACAGTATACGCTAGTTAAAACACTTCCGAGGTAACATGGTGGTTTTATACACCTATTTCAGAAAAGGCTGTCAGAGCTAAAGGCGATAGGAGATAGGCCATTCCACTATTCATGGTTAGGTTTTCTATTTATTTTTATTAAGAAAGTCAACAATCAGACATTCATATCCGATGTTCGGAGCAAAACGAACGGAATAACAAAGCTATTTTTAAAACTCCTTGATTACTGTGGAATTTGAATGACCTATCTCCTATCGCCTATCGCCTTTAGCTCTGACAACCTTTTTTGAAATAGGTATATGGTAGTTAATAGATAAAATCTAATCCATATAAATATCTAAGTACAGTTGTCTCAATGCTTAGGGGTTGAGTATCTGAATTAGATCAATCAGGGTTGACATAAGAGTGGTCAGACACTGAGGTACATGTAGTTGTGTAACAGTAGTGTCCACTCACAGAATTTTGATGATGTGACAAGGATCTCACAAATTATCCTGGTTAAACTCATCAGCAGTGATGAGGTTGGGCTTGGGTGCCACAGAGCTGCCATAGGGGATGTCCTTATAACAAGGTGGTAACCACGAAAACCATGCACAGTCCATCACCAGCTAGCACCCATCACACTAATAACAGCAGTGAAAAGAATACTTACCTGCCATACCTACCCCGGGGGGGGTACTCCGAAACTTTTTATACGGGTATGCTCCGCCCGGACTCCCGACCCCTTACCCTTTCACATAGTAAATTTCGGAAAATCGTACCCCTTTCACATAGTAAATTTCGGAAAATCGCACCCCTTTCACATGCAAATTTTCAAAAAATCGCCCCTTTCACATACCAAATTTCGAAAATTCATACATTTTTCCCGAAAAAGGTACCCCTTTCACATATCTTTCCCTAAAAAGGCACCCCTTTCCCATAGCTGCGGCCTGAAAAAGGTACCCCTTTCGGGCGGAGCATCCCCGTATAGTCAATTATAGGGAGTACCCCCCCCGGGATACCTACCAGGGAGAGAAGGGTGGGACTAAAAGTAATGATCTACATGAATGACCACACATGAGAGCCCTGTAAGGCTTAGGGACATGATAGCCCTGTAAGGCTTAGGCACATGATAGCCCTGTAAGGCTAAGGGACATGAGAGGCCTGTATGGCTAAGGGACATGAGAGCCCTGTAAGGCTAAGGGACATGATAGCCCTGTAAGGCTTAGGGACATGAGAGCCCTGTATAAAGGCTTAGGGACACGAGAGCCCTGTAAGGCTTAGGGACATAACAATAATACTTTATTTAATTCACAGTATATTACAAAAAATATATACACAGTCCGCAGGTAGCATAACTAATCTAGGCGGGCTGTGTTTTTAATAAATACAAGTATAAGAAAAAGTAAGGGAGACTTAGAATAACAATGATAATAATATATAAAAGGAGCGTTACTGATAATTTTTGAAATTACATATAGCTGAAACAACAACAAAACAAACGAGCTACTTGTTGAAAAACTGTTTTAGCAGATACTTATTTACTAAGATTTAAGTAATAAATACATTCCAGTTGGAGCATTATTTTTGTATTTATATAATGGAGTTATTTACAGGATAGGAGAATATGAGCTTGAGTTTGTTAATAAATTGGATCTTTGCCCTTCAATTTGGAAATTGATACGATTAAAGTCGGTGTATCAACATAAGCGTCCTCAACGTTCAGAAATTGTCGTAATTTTTCTTGTAATTTAAGTTTGAAAATATTTTTCCTTGAATTTCTAATACCCTCAGGGATAGAATTCCAAATTTTTGTTCCCAATCGGGAAAAAGAGTTTTTCATTTGTGAAGTTCTTGACATCCCTGACATATGACCACTAGCCAGCACAACTCGATTTTTACATTGCTTAAATTTTGTTTAGCAACATGAAAGTTAATAAATGTCTTTTATGTTCAGTATTTCACCATGATCTCTTTTCTCTATAGTGTATGGGCTGGGGGTGGTACTTGGCTAATGACATGCAATTCTATGTTATCAGTCCTGTTATCATATTTGCAGCATACAGGTAAGAATTAAGCAAGGGTGGGTTATATTTGTGTAGCTGAAGTAACAATTGTATTTCACTGCCTTCTATATGTGACATCCCATCAACTTTCCTTAAACCTCTGAATCTCAAATTCTTAATCTTTTGTTGCTCATTAGATATGGCAAGAAAGGTCTTTCCTTAATGACTGGAATTCTACTGTTGGTTTGTTTTATTTGTACTGCTGTCATTACACACCACTACAATTTAGGTATTACAATGGTAGGAGGACAAAATGGTGCAGATGGGTATGGACTATCATTTTTTAAATCTTTTTTTTCCTGTATTGATGTGATATTCACATCTGCCTTGAATAGTTCTGCAACTTCACTTAATTATATTTCCTTTGTAGTGGATCTCTTGTATATGAAAAGCCGTACTGTCGTATTGCACCCTACTTGGTTGGCATGGTTCTTGGATATGTGTTCCATGTCACACAAGACAAGACATCAAGGCCACACAGATGGGTAAGTAACAAGGGGACCAAATGTGGCTGAGCTAGTTGGGGTGGGAGGGGGGTTCAAGGTGGCATCCCTGGGTATAAGCTTACTTTAACCTATATAATTTTGTCAGTTTTAGTTTTTACAAAGTACAAAGAATATTGAAGTAATAATTCTATTTTGTTGTTGTAGTGGTTTCTTTTGTGTGGATGGTGTGTTGCCATTGTGTTGGCTTTAGCTCCACTGTATGGAACATACAAAGCCTATAAAAAGCATCCCGAACCCTTGACACACACAGAAAACATTATGTATTCTACATTCTCAAGATTCTCATGGGGGCTGGCCCTGGCATGGGTGATATATGCCTGCCATACTGGATATGGGGGTAGGTAGTTCAATCTACAAGATTAAATCTAATGATAATATCGGATTGGTACATTGAGCGTTAATCATATCTAGAGGGGATATGCCAATCTATACTAAATATGCTGTTTTTGTTACTAAGGTCTTGTGGACAAAATCCTGTCAGCTCGTTTCTGGATTCCATTGAGTCGTCTGACTTACTGTGTGTATTTAGTACATATAATTATACTTGAAGCTTACTTTGGCAGCTACCAGACAGTCACCTTTTATTCCGATGTCAATATTGTAAGTATTTTGATTTAATTATTGGATTGTTGAAGTTTGGTTGCTTTAAAAATTAGGTCAAATTAAGTCACACGAATAAAGTAATAAATTCTGAAACTTACAGGTATAGCATAGACTGCATGCCAACGTTGTTCTCTATGATGTGCATAATGTTGCAGGTTGTAGGATTGCTGAACAGATTGCAATGATTACAGTGCTTACAATCATCACATGCATTGTTGCAGTGGCATCTGGTGCCATGCAAATATTAAAGGCCGGTACACACAAGGGAGCTTGCTCCTGCAACATGCCCCCGGAATGCGCTCCTGGGTCATTTAGCACAATCAGTACATGTGAGGGAGCATGCTGCAGGAGCTTGTTGCATAGTGCGGTCATGTTCACTGATATTTAACCAATTTAGTATCAGAGAGCGTGAGCCAGGGGGCAAAATTCTACTCCCGCCACAACCTTTTGTACATGAAATCATTGGTACACACGAGGGAGCATGTTGTGGGAGCGTACTGCTGCTCCCTCGTTTGCACCGGTCATAATACAGCTGGGTTCAATATATGTTTGGTTAGAATCGAAGCATGCAAAGTGTAACAGTTAAGTTAACACTGAAGTATTTAGAATTTTCTATTATTTTACTTTAGGCGTGGCATTTCATCGCTGTCACCACTGTCTCCTACTTTGTGGCATTCATTGTTTCTGTTACTTGTGAGGTTCCCATGATGCAGCTGGAGAAAATAATCTTCAAAACTGATCGCAAACGAGACTAGGTCACATTACTACTAGTAGTAGTCCAGTTCTGACACATGCTTCATCTGCAGTCTCAAAATTTGGCTGGACCAAAACTGGCATATCAAGCACAACTAATAAGCATGTACATACACTAGAGTGCACTGCATTTATCCGTGAAACAACTACTAACTATTTTGTTATCCAATAACTAAGAATTCACTCAGGCATAAACTACACAAAGAAAGACAAAGACCTCTAGATACCTTAATTGCTATTGTTATTTGCACTGTTCTGCTTCAGTGATATCACAGTAGTTTGTACATAATAGTGCAGTAAGACAATACATATTAAGTTTTATTTCACGGATATATGGCATGCATTCTATAGCATCAGTTGTGCAATCAATACCTTTGAACCTCAGGTGTAGACATGTCCAGAGGGTGGGGGAGGGGGTAAATTAGAATGAAACCTTATCTTGTTACAAATTACTGAGTCATGTAGCCTTGTCTTGGTTCCTATGTATTTATGTGCAAGGAAAGAGTGAAGTATATCTTGGAATTTGGCTATTGCCATTGTAACAAGGGCAGTATAGTCTGCCACCTAATGATCATGAGTGTGTACTCGTCCACATTTTAGTGAGGGGTCGCATATGCAAATATGTCACTCACTCAATCACTCACTCACTTACTCACTCTCACATTACTTGATTATTTGGTAGGATTTTAGGAACTTTAAGTACCATTTTTGTTGTTGTTTTGTTGAAGTGGGCAGAAGCGAATAACGGCGAATTCCAGCGGACTGTTCAGTGAAGGTCGGAGTTTGCAGAACATCAATACTGCAGTAGGATTTTTTTAAAATATGCTAGGATGCTTTTTAATGCTGGCTTGTACATTTAAGAATCAATAATTATAAAATAATGAAATGAAATGAAACAATGAAATAATTACTGTAAATAATGTAATCAGTATCAAGAAACTAATGAGAAGCAATGCATGAACACAATCAACAGTTTGTAGCATAGTAAATGAGTAACAAAAATATTAAATTTAGATTGATTTGTCTCTTTGTTGATAAAGTTTTCATTCAATGTAAAGGTCTTGGCAAATGAGGCAACAAATTGCAGGAGGTGTACATAATAATAAGCCAGCTACGGTACCTCGTGTATACATCTGAGAAAAAGTGGATCACAAATCAGAATCAGAACTTCCAAAGAACTTCACCGCCCCAGGGGGTCTACTCCATTGTTCAAAAAAAATGTTTATTTAAGTGTCCAAGTCTTCTAGCGCTTGCGCACTAATTGGGGGACACTGTACTCTCAGACACTACCTCTACATTCAGTATTTTGCAAATAGTCACTCGATTCACATGTTGATTTTTTTGTGAGGGAGGAAAAACCGGAGAACACGGAGAAAAAGGTCAGCGTTTAACCGCTCGGCCAACCATGCCACCCATTAAAGACAGACACACAGTGCAACTTTTTTCGAAACATTTGCTGAAACACCGCGCAGCACGGTTGCACCGTGTGTCCACCACTAAAACATCTCGTGTAATGTTGCGCGCAACAGTTCTGGACAGTTAATTGCAGAGGTAGAACTCAATCCTACTTCTGCGGCTGTTGCGCGCAACGTTTCGCGAAACATTGGAATGGGTGGACACACGCTGCAACGTGTTGCGCGCGATGTTTCAGCAAATGTTTCATGCAAGAAATGTTGCACCGTGTGTCCGGGCCTTAAGTGGCGGTAGGGATGATCGGCGGTCTGTTTTGAAAATACATTAATCATAAATTAATCATTATTGCATCAAACCAAATTCCAGAAGAGAAAGCCTAGAGCTTACGATCTTGACTTTGGATTCATGTCTGCACGCTTCTGAGCGCACGTGGCGAAATTTGCGGAAAAACATCACATAAATTATTTCTTTGACAATTTTTAATGTAGCTTTTGAAGATGAATTTGTACTTGTTTTAATTCTTGATCGTGAGAATTTCCACAGCAAATTTTTGCCTCAAGTAATTAGTCGATTGACGGAAGAGATTCTTCACGAACTTAGCTTGTATCTGTCGGACGCATGGCATTCATTCGGTGGTAAACTCAACACGCCTCTTTGTTGTTGTTTTCTTGACAGACTCAGGTGGTAGTTCGCTTTTAAAATCTTTTCGTTTCTGCTTCCTGTGGAGTTACGATATACGCACACTCTTACTTACTTACAACCCGATGACTCAGACTAAGTGGCTTCGCCTCTTCGAAGCTGTAGCCACAAGGCTATTTTTACGTCTCTCCTTCAGTTACTTCGAGAACGAAGACTTTGCTTAATGTATAATATCATTAACAAGCTTAGCGCTGTTCCTTTTGATCAATATTTATCTTATAATTTCACTAAAACTAGGCGTAATCATGCATAGATTTCACGAGGTTTTCTTGTCCTCTTGCCCAACTAGACTTTAAAATACAATTGATGAAACCCTAAGTGATACATCTCTAAATGTACAATTTTCAGTTGAGATAAGATATTTGTAAACGAGATACTTAACTTTGCTGACATTTCAAATCTTCGGCCCTTTGTCTGGATTAATCATCGAGATCTGCTTTAGTAGTCACTCTTAAATAGCAAATGTGATTATCAGTTGCAAACCTTCATCCAGCAGTAGAAAATAAGGATCCATACTTAAATCAGCATAACTTCTTCACGTTACAAAGGAGCTCGATGGACCTAAAATACATATTGTTAACGCAACTTTGTTGAGCTTTCTTCAAAATACTCGCGCCGATTTTGATTGGTTCCTCTATGTCCCCAAGGATTTGGGACAGACATATTAGCATCATAATGAAACTTCGCCGAATAGACTACCCCAATTAGACATTAAAATTATTAAGTGTCTAGGTAGCGCAGCGGTCTAAGGTGATATCTAAAGGTATGGATTAGGGTCCGGATATCGTCTCCCTCCCTGGCCTTCGGGCTAAGACAACTGTTTTATGTAGCACCGGGATAGCGTGGATGGGGCCGAAATCTTCATCCGTAACGTAAGTCGATTCGATGTCTCAGCTTCCTTGAATGTCTCGGGAGAATCGTCCCAAAATGTAATTTTTCCTTTTTTCTTTTTCAGTTAAATAATCATTTCTACTTTTTGTCCGGGGGGGTGCATATCTAATAGGTTCGAGTCGTGTCGGGAGCGAATCCTTTTTCTTTTTTCTTTTTTTCGCTCTTTTTCTAGAACTTCTTCTTTTTTTACCTGAATATCCTGACTACTTATTGTCTTGCTACGGATACTGATGTTTTTACATTTACTTTTTTAATTATTATGGGATCTCGTTCATAAATATATTGAGATTGATTAATATTCATGATTATTAATATATGGATATCATTTAATTTCTCTATATTTCTTAAATGTGCAATCGAATATCGTGCGTTTTTTTATGCGTTTTGCAATTGCCCCGCTAAACAATTCCCAAGTTAATCAAGACATTATTTTTTAAAGTTAGTTTAAATTCAAGCAAAAGGTATATTTTTGGCTTGTGTATACTGTATAAACTGTTCATCCAGCTGGGTAAACAGTCGCACAAAACTCCTGGCTACTTCCCGGATAGACCTGGATTCCTTTCACTCTTTTTGGAAACTTTTACCAATTGTTCTTTCTTTTTTTTACTTATTATTGTAGAGCGGTCTAAAATGCTCAACCTTGAGCGCATGACCAAAATGGTAAATAAATAAATAAAACAAAACCAGCATTCATTTCGATCTTGGCATGACGCTTCTTGCTTTGAACCACGACAACGTTTTTGAAATAAGTGGATATCAATAAGTTCCACAGTCAATTAAGCCGCGGCTACACGAGCGAGTTTTTGCTTGCACAGGCGACGTGATTTTCTGAAATGATCGGCGCGCGGTGGTGGCTACACGAAGCAACAAAAACTGACGATAAATGTTGGCGATGAAATCAAAAAATATAAATAAACAAATCGTGGTTTTGTCGGTCAAAATAATCTGGAAGAATTGAAGAATTGAAATTTGGTCGCGTCGCGAGTGCGAAGAAAAAGTAACGGAGTGGCTACACGAAAGAGAACGTACGCGACGTTGTCGCGAAAAATTCGTAATTCAACTCTTTGAAGTTCTCGCGACTTTTTTTTGGCGATTTTTAGCTGTCGCGTCGCTTGTTCAAGGGTGGCTACACGCGCGATTTTCACTTTTCGCCGATCATTTCAGAAAATCGCGTCGCCTGTGCAAGCAAAAAATCGCTCGTGTAGCCGCAGCTTAAACGTACATATTTGAGAATTCGTGGGCATACATTTTAAATGCGAAGAGTAAAACGAGAACTAGATACTTGTTTGTCATGTTTTAATATTTCGGCCAACAGGCTGAGGCCATCTTCAGATATTTGTCTACAAGATGTAAAGATATTTGAAACGTTTATTTGGGCTTGATGCGAAGAACATGAGTCATAATTTACTTTTTTATATAGTTTTGGATTTAACGGGATAATAAACGCAGAACTCAAAAGAAAAATGGGGTTTTTCATTTTGGGATGTTCCGGTATTCCGGTGTTCTGGTTACTGGTATTCCAGCGTTTCTGGTCATCGTTAATACGGTGGGTCCCCTCCCATGGCGCTGCCAAAAAAAAAACAGACTTCACGTGATCTTGTCATTTTTAGACGCCGGCCGGTACGGCAGTACACAGGCAAACATCAGGCAAACATCATGTTTGGTAAAAAATTTATCTCTGTGCTGACCCTCACAGCAGCAAGTTTTCTGAGTTGCTGGGCTTTAACCCCACAGATGCTGCTTCAATCTCGACAAAATGCTGAAAACCTTCACAGACTTCGTCTCGCAAAAGCCGTGCAACAAACAAAAAACATTTCACGAGAATGCACTCAAGCTTTGGTTAGCTTGGAAACGTCCAACAACACTGCACTGAAAACACGCTGTAAGTTATTTTTTCGAGTTTATGGTAGACTTGTGCTTACAATATATCTGTGAAAAACTTTGTAAGAAATTGTACTAAATGCACTAAGTAAACAATAGAAAACAAAGGATTTCACGCTATTCAGTACAATTTAGTTCGCTCACTTTTTCACGGATATAACTTAAGCTTAACTTATTGTAAGCACTCTAGTTAGCAGAAATTCAACAGTTTAATCAACTTTTAAAAAGTCGTAAGATTTTACAGCTATCGCAAAACTTGCTTAGTTATGCTAGATTTAACTTAAGCCTTTAAGCTTACGTAAGAGATCAAATTAAATGTGACACGTAAAAGGTGTTAATGACAGGAGTCTTTTTAATCACGATTTGAATTAACAAATAGATCAGGCGTAGCTATGTTCTGTACTCTGATGGAACACGACTGGAGCTGTAAAACACGAAAAAAGTTATAGAAATCACGAGCCGTAGGCGAGTGATTTCTATAGCTTTTTGAGTGTTTTACAGCTTCAGGAGTGTTTTATCAGAGTACAGAACATAGCTACGCCTGATCTATTTGCTTTATATAATAGAATTTTACGAGCAAAGAAACTGGTAGGCTTAAAACTGAAAATCAAAGTTAGGAAAACAGCGCACATCTTTCGACAAATCGACAAAATTATGCAAAAAATAGTGCTTCTGTAAATAAACAGTGGTTTACTTCTACGTAATTCATTAAGTTACCTCAATATTTTGAACAGGTGATTAGATTTTCCAAAATCTATCTTGCCTGACATATCTCAGTATTTGTTTACGTCCAAACCATAGCTTGAAATTTTCGAGACGTAAGCTTACTTATCGGTAGAAAATGGTTCTGACGGGTAAAGAAACTTCTGGTCGTCGTCTTCCACAGCAATGTTGAGTTCAAATCTTTGTTTCCAAGAGTCGTAGAAATACTGAAAGTGTCTTTGACTAAAATTTAAGTACATCCTTGCTTTTACAACGTTGAGTGAAGCCACTGTCATTTCGTCCTCGACAAACATCCAAAATACTCTACCAAAAACTAAAGCTCAAAAATTGTATTTTACGGTTCCAAAAGTTTTGGTTCCAGTTTAAAGAAGACGTCAGCTTTGCCTTGAAACCAACATTTACATTTGCTGTCTTTTTTTCGTGTTATTTACGTAAAAGTCAACTTAAAAGCAAAGAGGTTTGCTTTCCTTTCATCAGATTGCCTTTTCCCGCTGTTCGGGTGTACAAACGCACGCGTACGCTAACAGAAAATGTCGGGAATTTTCCCAGACTTGTTTTGACTTGGTCGCGGGGGATTGCACAATATAAAGGGATATATTTTCTTGTGTTTATAAAGTTTTTGCTAATTTTACAAATGAAATACGCTGAAAGGACTCAAAACAAACATTGTGAGTACAAGATTTTGATCTTGTGACGTCACTTCTATTATCTGTACTCTGATAAAGTATGGCTAATTGACCAATCAGATCGCGCGCTCGTAAAATTCTATTATATAAACGCATTTACATTATGGACTATTTTTTACCTTTTTTTGGTGTTAATCAAATTTTTCGATCTTCCCTGCTAGCAGAGTCTCTCTCGTTACGGTCCTGGACCGTAACGAGAGAGACTCTGCTAACAGGGAATTTTCGATCGTGACCAATGCAATGCACAAAACAAAAGCATTCAGGACTACATAATTCTTATATCGGACTGTCATGAGCCAATGAAAACCTCGGGTCTGGTCAGATAAAACAAAGACTGTGCAGAGTCAGGTCCTGCTCTGAACAACACGTTTGCTCCTTTGTCAAACCATTTGAAGTATTCCAAGTTTCATAACTTGATTAACCTCTATTGAATGATAAATAAATGAATAAATGATGAAAGGAATAAAAATAAAGAAGACAATCTTATTGCAAAAGGAGCTTTTTCTTAGGCTGTGTTTACACAGATGCAGTTTCATTTGAAACTGTCATTTTATGTGTAAATGGGGCCTTAATATGTTAGTTGAGCTCAATACCGAGCTCTTCAAGGCATTCCTTGCCAATTGGCATGTGATGTGTGAATGTTACACGACTAAACTTCAGTTGCCTGAAGAAGACCAATGTAGCCAAATACAAGTCCATTTCCATTAAGTTACTAATTTCAATTTCTCTTAATATGTTGGGTTCTGGGTTCTGTATATTCTTATGTAATTATGGGAACAATAAAATAAAATATTTCTGCTGATTCTAATGAAGTTCAACTACCAATAAAACTGAGTTTGATAAATAAAATGACGAGAAGTTTTGTGAATAAAATGATATTTCAGGCAGTCTCCACTGTCCATCATCAGATAATTTATTGCTAAAGTAAGGTTATAATTTATCACTAAATTAGCCCAGAAAAATATCTTTGAGTTTGATAACAGTTAAAAGAATAGGCAGTCTATGACTACATATGGCTATTGCATAATTCAGAGCTTTTTCAATGAATAACATGCGTACTTTGATATGGAGCGTTACATTACTCACTGTAGCGTGCATGACGGCCAAAACCTGAATTTATTGCTGAAGACGTAGGATAAACTGATTACTAGACGCTTTTTGGAGTGAAATTGGTTTCTGGCTGTATATGTATTGTGTGATGTTGCATCAGACTCATTGTAGGATGCATTACGGTCAAAGGTCACCTGAAAAGTGCCGCATTGTCTACCGTACTTGACACTATAGATCAAACGAATGATAAATACAATTTTATTACATACAATGTATATAAATATCTCATTTTATCAATATTCCACACCAATGGTAAAATGGTTTTCAATTTTAAACCTGTGAAACAATTACTATTTACTATTTAGTAGTACACAACTAGAAAAGAAAAACATTGAAATTAGAGTTCACTCCTGTATAAAATCCCAAGAATGGCGGTCACTTTATCAGTTTTCTTGCCATGTTTATGTTAATGATATGATACATAGTTTGTGTCTGTAATACAATATTTTATATATCAAAAAGCAATCTGTCTCAAAACCATATGTGGTTGGCAACGATCCACGATGAATTCACGAGACCGATGATTGGTCCCGAAGTTATCCACGATGAATTCACGAGACTGATGATTGGTCCCGAAGTTTTTCTATTGTTACTTAGGCGCTCGATGATTGGTTCCGAAGTTTTCTATTGTTACTTATGGACATCACCATAACATAATGGCTTTGCCTATTACATAGGCAATAGCCATAAAAACAGTTTTATAAAAAGTTACTTTTTTGCACTTTTCATTGGACATACAACAGACATTTTACTACCATTCATTGTTAAATGCACAGAATATATACTGTGTTGTCTATTGTTTAGATATAGATGCAATAGGCAAGCCTGGAGCAGGCATACTAGCTGGTAATTTCTTATGGCTTGGGTCATATGGTGAATGCAAAAATATAACAGGTGCTTCTTACTGTGTGGCTAACCTTGGCCCAGTACCTAAAAATGTAAGTATATACTATATATAAATACATTACTGTTAATTACTATAAATCCTTATCCAGTAGTAGTGGATATAAATTTACTGGATTAAGGAATCATTTTATAATCCACTGGATAAACATTATTTTATCCAATGGATAGTGCTTCGTGAAATTAGGATATGAAGTCTGATAAAATTCTAAGTTCTCTTCAAAGATCTCTAAAGGAGCTTTTAGTTGGATCAAAGGCCATTTACACCATTTTTGTACAAACCTCTTATGATTCACTAATTTTTTTCAGGGTACTAGTAAACAACCTGCCAGCCTATTTGCATCTGGGTTCAAGTTAGGAGTTTGTGTACCAGAGCAATGCAGTGAAACAGATATAGCTATAGGATTGGAAGAAATTCTCAAAAGTATGAGCCATTCCAGGGTGGGAAGGGGGTACTCAAGGGTGCAGCGAGGCCTGAGCAGGGAGGGGGGGGGGGATCAATGGAAAGGTTAAATTTCAAGGTCCAGTTCCTGCCAAAATATGCTAATTTCCTAATTTCCCCAGGAAGAACGTTTTGGGATAAAAGCAAAACTTCATCAGAGTGTGGAGTATACTTGAGATAACATTTGAATATTGTGAATAAATTAAAAGTTAAACTTTAAAGTGATGTCATTGACATCATCCTTCAGATGAAGGCTCAAGCCCAAAATTTTAGGGGGGCAACATCCTCCCCTCCTGGCTCCTCCCACAGTATGCTAGCTACTGGGGGTACTCCCTTTGTCCACATGTTAGGGTTATTGGCTGGTTTTGAAAATGAACCATATAAGGTATACTTAAAAGAGTTGTTATAAATAGAGAATTGGGGTTATCAAACACTTTGCTTTATACTGAGAGATTTGCAAAGCAGTGTCATATTGTCATGCCTGATAATGAAGGGTTCCATGTGAAAATGGCCTAAGTGACTTTTTTGATATTTTTTCAATGGTATAAAATGATATGATTAACTTTCATATGCTGAAAAGTCAATCTCTGGACATGTACATCAATCAAAAAGTCACTTAGGTCATTTTTACAGCTAGGGAACCCTTCTTATTCTTCCATGTGTGCTACATGAAAACTGATTGATCATGAGTTGGTTGACACTTCTAAAAGGCCCACCCAGGAAATATTTTCAACCCTAGAAGGACTGCCAGTCACACCTACTACTTGGACAAAGGCTGTACTTCCCCAGGGAACAATATTTATTTTTTTTATTGCCCCAGTAATTCAATGAAATTCTCACTTAGATTCCATGTCATTGTTGTAGTTATGGGCCTGTCATCTGCTTTTACTCTGGTACCTGATATAATGACAGAAGCCATGGTTAAGACTACCAAAACTGTCAATTGTGCTAAACCTTCCGAGTACACTGCAGGAGTTATTGCTACTATGTAAGTACTTTGATGATAAGTGAATTGTCCTCAAATGTTGCCAGGTGCTTTTTAGTAGGTAAGGTGTCAGTGAGTGGTTGGTAAGGTGTCAGGAAGTGGTTGGTAAGGTATCAGTGAGTGGTTGGTAAGGTGTCAGTAAGTGGTTGGTAAGGTGTCAGTAAGTGGTTGGTAAGGTGCCAGGAAGTGGTTGGTAAGGTGTCAGTAAGTGGTTGGTAAGGTATCAGTAAGTGGTTGGTAAGGTGTCAGTAAGTGGTTGGTAAGGTGTCAGTAAGTGGTTGGTAAGGTGTCAGTAAGTGGTTGGTAAGGTGTCAGTAAGTGGTTGGTAAGGTGTCAGTAAGTGGTTGGTAAGGTGTCAGGAAATGGTTGGTAAGGTGTCAGTAAGTGGTTGGTAAGGTATCAGTAAGTGGTTGGTAAGGTGTCAGTAAGTGGTTGGTAAGGTGTCAGTAAGAGTGGTTGGTAAGATGTCAGTAAGTGGTTGGTAAGGTGTCAGTAAGTGGTTGGTAAGGTATCAGTAAGTGGTTGGTAAGGTGACAGTAAGTGGTTGGTAAGGTATCAGTAAGTGGTTGGTAAGGTGTCAGTAAGTGGTTGGTAAGGTATCAGGAAGTGGTTGGTAAGGTGTCAGTAAGTGGTTGGTAAGGTATCAGTAAGTGGTTGGTAAGGTGTCAGTAAGTGGTTGGTAAGGTGACAGTAAGTGGTTGGTAAGGTATCAGTAAGTGGTTGGTAAGGTGTCAGTAAGTGGTTGGTAAGGTATCAGGAAGTGGTTGGTAAGGTGTCAGTAAGTGGTTGGTAAGGTATCAGTAAGTGGTTGGTAAGGTGTCAGTAAGTGGTTGGTAAGGTGTCAGAAAGTGGTTGGCAATTAGGTATCAGGAAGTAGTTGATAAGGTGTCAGGAAGTGCATGGTTGGTAAGGAAGTGGTAGATAAGGTGTAGGTGGTTAGTTAGGTGGTAGCTATTTACATTTATAGTCCACTGATAACATGTAAGTTGTTTCTATTGTTGGCAGTACCCTATGTGGTGTTCTTCTGTTCCTTTGTCTTGTTGGTACTATAATTGAGCTGGTGTCAAATTATCAAAAGACATATAAAGCAGCTGTGAGCAAGGGTGATGGGTTTATGCCAATCACCAACGAATCAGAGGAACAACATACAAATTTTGCCAACAAGGGAGAAGAGGACAGAAAATATGGTATGCCCAGGTATTCTGATCATGCAAGGCCAACACCCATGGTATACCAACCTAATGAATCTAGTGAGTGTTCCTATTAATCTCTTTTTATATTTAACATTAATCAGACTGATTTTGATCTTTTAAATAGCTTACATAGTAATATGTAACTTGTCCTTACCATTGTGTGCATAATTACGCGTCCAGCCAGATTAAAGTCTCAATTGGGATTTTGGTCAATAGGCTACTAAAAATCCAGACAGAGGCGGAGTTTTCTATACAATGTCTGTACACTTTGCTGGCTTTCCAGTAGCCTTATTGACCAAATCCCAATCGAGACTTTAGTCTGACTGGACGCGTAATTATGCACACGGTGGTAATGACTTTCAGTTGTGGAAACTTCCACATTTGATTAACTTGCAAAGCTCAAATTCTCTGCTATTCATTACAGTTTGCTTTGAACATGATTTTCTCAAAAATAAAGGATGAGCAATAATTGCAGTTCAAATTAAATACTATCTTTTGATGATGATGGTCAGGGTGCCATGCACAATCTGGTTCTGTCTCATTAGGAGAAAAGAAGGAATGTGGATGACTCTTCACCATCAAGTAAATACATGCTTAATTGCATGAGTGCCAATGGGTATAAATCTGTCATTATTAAATGATGCATTAATCAGCACTGATGTGGATGTGATTTTTTCAGGTTTTGTTAAGGAACTGTTTCTGTCCTTTTCATTGATTCGTAACACAAACCACATTATGAACACCAATGTCCCACCCAAAGCCATTACATCCATCAATGGAATGAGAGTGTTGAGTATATTCTGGGTCATACTTGGTCACACCTTTATCTGGCAACTAATTGGGGGTATTGTCTGTAAGTATGATTTTTATTTTATTTTGTCCTATATTGAATAAGCGTTTATACAGTATAGGGATTGAAAAGTTTTGCCATCTTTTTCATGATGTTTTCATCCCCCCCTATGATTCTTACAGTCATGTACATTATCAAATGAATGAATCCACATGGTGCTTTAAGATAATTCTTTCTTTTGCATTAAAAATCACTAAGAAACCTTGAAAAACTTGTGGTAGTAATAAGCACTGCTTGCCCATAGTGTAATAAACCATGTTTATTCTACAAATGACTAACTAGTGTATGGTAACATAAACTAGAATGTGTCACAACGTTTAGGGTGCCACAAAGGGGCTCATATCATATCACAGAGCCAATTTCCTACCAGGAAAATAGCACTGTTATTGCATGGTATATGGTTACGGCAGGAATTCCGAAATGTTTTATACCACTTTACAGTACTGACACAGTCACAGAATGGTGTAGTAAGTTACCCACTCCTATGAAAGCTACTCTGACTTTTAGCTCATTATTTGGATCACACCCCATTCATGGCCCTCCACTTTTGGGGATCCCAACAGCTAAAATTGCCATACATGACTTCAAATTAGTTTGTTTGATAAATTTGATGAAAATGGTTTTTGTCTTTTGACATCACAGCAAATATTGCGTTGGAGTTTACCATTTTACAAAGATTTACATTCCAAGGACTCTTGAATGCTACATTATCAGTGGATTCCTTCTTCTTCTTAAGGTATTGAGAGGATTTAAATCAGTACTGAATGAAGACTCATACAACTGCATTTGAGAAATAGGTAACATTAATATTGAGTCAAAGCCCAATATACCAAGTGCATTTTGTCTTTAAGCAAATTAAAGAAGGCATGTAGTATTTGGCCAATCGGCAGTCTAGTCAACTTCCTGGACTAAGCTCATTTAAACTGTGTTCTGATTGGCTTGAGGACTTCACAGAAACCCTTAGTCAGAGGTTTGTTGAGTGTTTCAACCCAGAGAAACATTTGACAAATTATAATATAGTCCGAAAGAAAGCTCTGGCTTCCAAGTTAGCGAGTACTCCATCTGTGCATCTTAGGATGAGAATAATGTTGAGGTGAAAAGCATGGTTATCATGTCAGTTTTACCATATTGTAACAAAATTAAACATGTGTTT
The DNA here is from genome assembly GCA_029948255.1 of Telmatactis stephensoni. NCBI lineage: Eukaryota > Metazoa > Cnidaria > Anthozoa > Actiniaria > Isophelliidae > Telmatactis > Telmatactis stephensoni. The sequence goes on along the minus strand of JALIZF010001857.1, from coordinate 793,410 downwards.
CTTGCTAGTGGGCTGTTGGTTGCTTACCTGTCATTTCGTCAAATGGATAAAACCAAGGGAAATTTGAATTTGTTTAAGTTCTACTTCCATCGCTTTTGGAGGTACGTTATTGTTGTAGTTAGTTAGTAATATCATACCTTTAGAATCAAAGAGGCTTATAAATATGGTGTAAGTTCATATCATATATTCTATTAATACCACCAATGTCACTATGATCATCATTTTGTGGCCATAGATATGTCCCGTACAAATGCATTGCCACCACCAATATCCTGTACCAACAATCAACCCCATAATACTGGAACATCATTGACCTACCTTCAACCCTAGCTGCACCAAGTCAATATTTCTATCTATAGAACTAATAAAGTTGCTTTGCTTACATGTAGGTTAACACCAGCCTACATGTTTGTACTGTTGTTTTGGGATCAGCTGATGGGGTTTCTAGGTGAAGGACCATTGTGGTACCAACTACAGGCCAAGCAGCCTTGTGATAAATACTGGTGGACTAACTTGTTGTACATCAACAACTTTTATCCTACTGATGCATCAAAACAGGTAACTAAAGGTTTTTGTGGTTATGGTGATGCATTCCTGATAATTATATAATATTATGTAAAGTATATATACAGTGTCCTTCATGTGGTGTTTCATGATCTCTTTTCTGTAGTGTATGGCCTGGGCGTGGTACTTGGCTAATGACATGCAATTCTATGTTATCAGTCCCATTGTTATATTTGCCGCATACAGGTAAGAATTAATAAGCAAGCCTGGTGCCACGTGTAGTTTAAGCTAGTTCACTACCTTTCATAACTTAAATGTGACCCAACAACTTTCCTTGTAAAACTCTGAATTTCAAGTTCTTCAGGAACAAACAACTACTGTATGGATTGATCAGTTAGCTATACAGCATGGGATTGTTCTAGACAAATAATTTACAATAACTCTTACAGTAAATACCACAATTTTACTGTATTCTAATCAGAAAGGGTATGGACAAAAGTCATTCTTTATAAATCTCTTGTTCTTGGTTAGATATGGCAAGAAAGGTCTTTCTGTAATGATAGGAATCCTACTATTGGCCTGTTTTATTTCCACTGCTGTCATTACTGACCACTACAACTTAGGTGCTTCGCTGTTTGCAGGTGGACAAAATGCAGGAAATGAGTATGGACTACTATTTATTTCTTTTCTTGTAGTGATGCAATTGCTTCTGATAGTTAAGCCCGGTTCACACGGTGACATAAGCATAGTCATAAGCATAAGCGTTTTTTACCGGTTCACTCGCGCAACATAACGTCATAAGCATAAGCATAAGAAAATGGAAAAGTTTTGTTTCTTATGCTTATGCTTATGACTGTGACTATGCTTATGTTGTCGTGTGAACCGGGCCTTAATATACATTTAATTTGCCTTAAATGGTCAAGTTGACCCAGTTCTATTTACTAATTCTAGTCAAGCCTACGTATACATAAAGCCATACTGTCGTATTGCACCCTACTTGGTTGGTATGGTCCTTGGATATGTGTTCCATGTCACACAAGACAAGACATCAAGGCCACACAGATGGGTAAGTAGGGAGGTTCAAGACCCTATCGCTGGGTAAACATGCTTAGTACATAAATCTATATGATTTTGTCAGTTTTTACAAAGTACAAAGAATATTGAAGTAATAATTTCCATTTTGTTGTTGTAGTGGTTTCTTTTGTGTGGATGGTGTGTTGCCATTGTGTTGGCTTTAGCTCCACTGTATGGAACATACAAAGCCTATAAAAAGCATCCAGAACCCTTGACACACACAGAAAACATTATGTATTCTACGTTCTCAAGATTCTCATGGGGGCTGGCCCTGGCATGGGTGATATATGCCTGTGATACTGGATATGGGGGTAGGTAATTAAATCTAGATTAAATATAAGGATAATATGGATTGGTACATTGAATGTTAATCGATACTAAATGAATGTTGAATGTTGCATGTTGATCGATACTAAATATGCTGTTTTTGTTACTAAGGCCTTGTGGACAAAATCCTGTCAGCTCGTTTTTGGATTCCAATGAGTCGTCTGACTTACTGTGTGTATTTAGTACATATAATTGTACTTGAAGCTTACTTTGGCAGCTACCAGACAATTAGCTTTTATTCTGATGTCAATATAGTAAGTATTTTGTTTTATTTATTGGATTGACTGTTGATGGTTAGTCAGCTCTGATTAGGTCAAAGTGATACTTCTGAAACTTCCAGATAGCAGATGGAAGGCTACAATGTGATTGCAACAGTTGAAGGGTTTCTTATGGAAATGGCTTAAGTGACTTCTCTGATGAAGGTTACTCAAATCGGCAATAGCCTTTCTGTATAAGCCAAATATCAATATCTGCCTATTCATCACTTAGGTCATTTCACATGGTATCCCTTCAATCACAGCACATACAGCCAGCTGGGGCCCATTTTCTCAAAACACCTGATGCAGAGTAAATAATACTGCTGCTGATAGAGTGCACGCCATATATCCATGAGATAAAACTAAATGTTATTGTCCTATTGCGCTATTACAGTACTAAACTAGTTGATATCACTGAAGCAGAACAGTGCAAATAACTAATAGCAAGGTATCTAGTGGTCTTTGTCTTGTGTAGTTTATGCCTGAGTGAATTCTTAGTTATCAGATAACAAAACAGTTGATAACTAAATACTATTATGCGTTAAATAGTTAGTTGTTGTTTCATGCATATATGGCGTGCATTCTATCTCAGGTTGTTACAATATACTTTCTTCCTGTTCCTGGTTGCAACCGAGTATGCTTCATTTCGAGTGTGTCCAATATCCTACATATTTATTTATGATGATTTAGAATTTTGTATTATTTTACTTCAGGCATGGCATTTCATCGCTGCCACCACCATCTCCTACTTTGTGGCATTCATTGTTTCTGTTACTTGTGAGGTTCCCATGATGCAACTGGAGAAAATAATCTTCAAAACTGATCGCAAACGAGACTAGGTCACATGTCACATGACTACTAGTTATTGCCATTGTGGCAATCACAGTTTGTCAACTAAAGTGTACTTGTCAATATTAATTCTTTTAGATTTTTAGGAGAAGTTCAATGAATGAGATTTAAATAACATTAATTAAGGCTAGGATGTTTTACTATATGTGATGTACTTAATTTAAGAATCAATTTTAAAATAATTGTAAATCATGTTATCAATATCCATTTTAAAGTGCTACTTGGACGAAAATCCATGAAAATTAAAGAATAGCTTAAGGTAGTTCGGGATTCATGAATTTTTACGATAAACTTGCCTTCAAAATTCCTACAAAGAAAGAGGGGCATAGGAGGAAATAAAATGTAAAATAAAAATGGGGGGTCACCGAGGTCACTCTTGAGATATGAGGGGGAGATACGGGGTGTTTGGGGATCTTTTTACGAAAAATGGCCTCGCAATATTCGGTCAAATTATAAGAATTTTGGAACAACCAAATGTATTTAAAAGCAAACAAAATGATAGTCTGGGATGCAGAAAAACACTTGGAACTAAGTTGTTGCCGAACAATTTGCAAAGAAGCGAAAGATCAACAATAATATGCGAAAAATGGCCTTCTAGAATACACGTTTTTGGAGGATCAGACAGAAAAATGATAAATTTACTCAAAATCGAAACGATAGAAGTATTCTTTTTTTTCTTTATACGAAAAGTTTATAAAATTGTGAGCATAAATCATTCATAAAATCAGGGGGTCACCGAATTGTTTAAAGAGTTAGAGAAGAACAAAGGGTAAAAATCTTCGAAAACGAACACAAAAAAAATCAGCCATTTTAGCGTTGTTCTCTGCTCCTTTTCGACTCATAATATTCGCTAAATTTTATAGTTCGAGCTTTTTCTCCTACTTTACACGGTGCACAACATGTTTTGATAAATTTGTTTGCAGAATCCGGTCGATAAAATACGATTTTTCTTTACCAAAAAACGAATTTCTTCGGTTTTCAATCGCTGGCTCGCTAGTGCCCAGACTTCCCACGGACAAGCGAATGTTCTTTAATAAAAGTGCGCGCGCTCGAATGCGCGCGCGAGATGCGCAGTAGCAAGGGTCCCGAACTACCTTAAAACATTGCTTAATTTTTGCTTAATTAATCCAGTAGTCTCCATGAAGCAACATTTTCTTTGCATTCAAAAGAAACAGGTAGAAAATGTCAAGTATTCAAGCTTTCAAATTGTGTATGTATGACGTCATACATACAACCCTATTGTTCTTTAAGATTTTGAATGATAATTTCTCTATAATGAGGGACATTTATCGCAAAACTCAAACGATGATGGCCTAGTTTTTCAGCTGTTCATCTTCAGATAGAAATAATCAGTTTTAATCGGTTTTGAATATAACCGATTTTCGTCCAAGTGGCCCTTTAAGAAATTAATGATCAACACAATGAATGGAGAATCTAAGCATATTTTGCTTTACAGCTGCATATAAAATTGGGGTCATGATTCTAATTGAATTTTTGGATCGAGGCATAAATAACAAATTGATAAGTAAACACAATTTACGTGTTTACTTATCAATTTCCATTAAATATGAACACAATGAACAGGGTCCCCTATACCTTTTGGGCGAAACGTGAATGGCTGATTTATTTTGACATGAAATGTGATTTAAGGTCTAAAATCTTTGTGTGTCCATGTGAAAGAGATTTGTTTTTGTGAATGTGAAAGAGATTTTTAATTATCCGTGATGTGTGAAAAGACCAGGCAAATATTTTTTAGATTTCTTTTCAGGGGATCCTGAATGAATAGAGAATCAACAGTTCATATAGTTGTTCAAGTACAGTGATACAAATGATTATCAAGTCTATATATATCAATGTACCTCTTCTTAAGCTCATGTATCTTACAGTTTTGTGTGAGTATGTTCATTCAATTGTTTCTACTTCAGTTATTTTGTGTGTATGCCAGCTAACTATAATTATAGTTAGTGGAGAGGGTCCTCTCCATTAACAATGCTACAACGTACATAGAACAATCCGACCATAGCTACTTTGCCAAAATTAGCTTTTTTTGGCTATCAAAAGTAGGGTAAATAGTTGTGCTCACCAACTAAACTTTTCTATCTTATAAATGATATATATATATCATTTATAATATATATATATATTATATATAATATATATATATATATTATTCGATGTAAATCGCCTGATGAGTGTGGTTCTCTGAGCCATACGAAACAATATTGTAGTGAAATACACCATGAATATTGAATAGTTTGTCCTCCTTTCTTCAATTTATATATATATATATATATATATATATAAGAAGACGAATAATGGAGTTGAGTTATACCATTTATTGCTACTCAGAGTTTCATGCCGAAGCAATCATCAGGCAACTGTGATTGATTGCTTCGGCATGAAACTCTGAGTAGCAATAAATGGTATAACTCAACTCCATTATTCGTCTTCTTATGTACTGCTCTAGTCTTAACTATTGAGCACTCTTTTAGTCGATGTGGACTTTACTTTGCTGCCTCTTTATATATATATATATATATATATACACCAAATCCCTAAAACTTTGATATTGTTCTGATATATATACATATATATATCCGCCATTTTCCATTGTCTTTCCTTTTGTTCTGAAGGTTGTTCTCAAGGGAAAAACTTGAGAACAAAAGGAAAGACAATAGAAAATGGCGGATATATATATGTATATATATCAGAACAATATCAAAGTTTTAGGGATTTGGTGTATATATATATATATATATATATATAACCAGAAAATTGTAGTATTTCATCCGTTTCGCAAAAGAGTGCTCAATGATGAACATCGCCATCAGAGCAATATAAATTGAAGAAAGGAGGACAAACTATTCAATATTCATGGTGTATTTCACTACAATATTGTTTCGTATGGCTCAGAGAACCACACTCATCAGGCGATTTACACCTATATCATATTATTGTAGACCTTTTGAAATGCAACGGTTATTCGGTGTAAATCGCCTGATGAGTGTGGTTCTCTGAGCCATACGAAACAATATTGTAGTGAAATACACCATGAATATTGAATAGTTTGTCCTCCTTTCTTCAATTTATATATATATATATATATATATATATATATATATATATATACTTTAAAATTGTCATGAACTTATTTCCAAAGAGTGCTCGACTATAAAAATAGGAGCAGGACATACTATGTATTATGTATTATGTATTATGTATTAAGTATTATGTATTATGTATTATGTATTAAGTATTATGTATTATGTATTATGTATTATGTATTATGTATTAAGTCTTCAACAATTAATACATAGTATATATATATATATATATATATATATACTATATATATTTTCTGTATATTTTTCACAAACAAGAGTGCAAAAATAAAGTTCTTCTGTTCTAAAATTATATTGAATTAACTGATTGTTTAGCTAGTCTCTATTGTTGAAGTTGTCATATAATGTCAAGGTCTTAGCAATTGATAGGCAACATGTACAAATTGAAGGGGGCATGTACGTACACTGCCTCAGCAATAATTATTAATAATTATCAATAATAATTATTGAAGCCTCCCACATAACCCCACCCTAAAAAAATTGGAATCAGGACTTCAAAAGAACTTCCATCATTTCATTATGATGACGGCACAAGTTGTAATTTCAGCTATCCACAAAAATTAATGTTGATAATAAAATGTTTTATTTTAATAAATACATAAATTTTGTATAATTATCATAATTTACAATAAATTAATCAGTATTACATCCAACAAGATTCAAGAAGAGAAAGTCGAAACTGTGGATTGTGTTTTTAGTAGGTGTTCTTTCTACTCTAAATAGATGTCTCAGTGATGTAGAGATAGATCTCTATAGATAGATAAACAGGCTTTAGAGAGTTAGCAAAACTGTAACCTTTTAGAGTATAGCTGCCCCTACACAGGACACATATTTAATAGTTGGACACTTTTCTAAGTCAGACACCTAAAGTTAATTTCCTTACAAAATCACCAGAACTACACAATAATTAGTGGTTAAGCAGAATTGAGCAGTTTTCAAATGAATGTGAAATAGACCATGAGATATATTTGTGACTGTATATCACTGAAATGATTTGAGATTCCTGCCATAACTGTGCCACACTGCAACCATGCCATTTTCACAGTCAAAAGAAAACTACTATCATGTTGCTTGATATTACATCAAGTAGGACTTGCTATGGAGGATACTTTTTCCCTATTCAACAGTATAAAAGTTTCTAAAATAACCTGAGAGCTTAGAATCAAAACTACATTAAAGGTATATTGCAATATTGGCCTGGATCATGTCTTTATTATGAAAAATCTGGGTTAATGCTACAGTAGTTAGTGGTTATTGGGTTTTCAGGAAGCCAAGATAATAATATAATTATGATATGATGTACTAGGCTCTAGTAAAATATACAGCAACTTGGTTGAAATTGGATTAATTGGTTAATAGGTAAATTATGCACGTGCATCTTGCATCTTTTATAAGCCAAACACTTTTAATTTGCTTCTAGCAAATTAAAATACATTTAAAATAATATATTAATTTTTTATATTTTAAATTGGAGGATAATAATGTTTATAAAAACATTGTTTCAAAAATTGTATCAAATTTGATATTTGAATTTCTGCTGTCCAAAATGGATATATTTGGTGATATATTTAGTTAAATTGTACATCATTGATTGAAATACTTATTTCAATGATGCTTTTGTCTCCCACACAGACGTCTCAAAACTTTGAATCTATAGGCATCTGCATAGGAGACTTGTATTTAAGTTTTAAATCTGCTTTTTACTAGTGATATAAGACATATATTAAATAAATATTAGCACTGAGACTGTTTAGTCTATTGTGCCTGCATGCTGGATTCAAGCTCTGTCAGAGAAACACAAACAACCTAGAAATAGGGTGAATCTGCATCATATACTGACAGTGCTTGTCATTTGTTGCACCTAAATGTGTCATGGCATAATATTTATATCCTATCTCACTAATAAAAACCAGGATATCACAAACAAACCAATGTCATCTAGAAGGTTTGAATCCAGGATGTGCCATCCATCGTGAATAGTTAGTAGTGGTTGAAGGTGAAGCTGACCCATAGCCTAGATAGAATAAGGTACATTAGTCTTGATTAATAACAGTAGATCAGTGACCAGTATTATTGGTATGTCATAAATGTGTTGGATGGAATGACATGCAACACTAAAAGCCCACCAACCTACTGACACCCTACCAACAACCTACTGACACCCTACCAACAACCTACTGACACCCTACCAACAACCTACTGACACGACACCCTACCAACAACCTACTGACACCCTACCAATTAAACATCCTACTGACACCCTACCAACAACCTACTGATGCCCTAGCAACAACCTATTGACACCCTAGCAACAACCTACTGACACCCTAGCAACAACCTACTGACACCCTAGCAACAACCTACTGACATCCTACCAATAACCTACTGACACCCTACCAACAACCTACTGATACCCTACCAACAACCTATTGACACCCTTACAAACCTACTGACATCCTATCAACAACCTACAGACATCCTACCAACAACCTACTGGCATCCTACCAACAACCTACTGATACCCTATCAACAACCTACTGACACCCTACCAACAACCTACTGACACCCTACCAACAACCTACTGACACGACACCCTACCAACAACCTACTGACACCCTACCAATTAAACAACCTACTGACACCCTACCAACAACCTACTGATACCCTAGCAACAACCTATTGACACCCTAGCAACAACCTACTGACACCCTACCAACAACCTACTGACACCCTACCAACAACCTACTGACGTGCCCTACCAACAACCTACTGACACCCTATCAACAACCTACTGGCATCCTACCAACAACCTACTGATACCCTATCAACAACCTACTAATTAACCCCCCGATTTGCTCAACTGGTAGTGTGTTGGGAATCTCACTATTTTAGATGACATCACCTATTAAATAGTTAACTAAATCTACTAAATCTATCTAACTATTCAAAATTGAGACTAAAAAGAGTCTAGGATTTTCCAAAAGAACTAAAGGTTTTAAAGAGATAGATATGCTTAATAATCTATTATTAATACCACTAGTAAGCTGAGACTTGCTTTGACAACCATCTGTACATGTAATTGACTCCCTGAATTGCTGTCGCTCTCTGTCCTGTTAGAATCAAACATTTAGAAATCAGAGGAAAGTTAATAGGAGTGGTTGTCATGGATAATGGGTACATCACTGTTATGCAGCATACCTTTCCAGCATTGAGTTCTGTTATGGCTGACAGAATTTGTTGCCTAGCATCTTTTTGTGTTACTCCAAGGTCTTTTAAATCAACCTCATCCATAGTTAAAAAAGCTTCCATGTCAACCTACAAAATAAATATCATGACCTGATTATGTCAGTGGTAGTTGTTAATTTATTTGGCTAGAGTGCAGAATACCCTTCACCTCCTACTACTTGATACGTAGCTGCCTATGCCTTAAGATGGGTTTACTCCTAGGGTTAAAGGAATAGCCACTTCTATAATTATTATGATCCCCTTGGGTTTCCTGTGTTGTCTTAAATACAGAAACCACAGGCACAAAATGAGGCACAAGGCAGCTGTGTGTCTATGTGTACTTCCATAAGACAGTAGTAATTACTTAAGATACCAAACGTGTATCAAGTTTTAAAAGAAGTACATTGCAGTCATCAGTTTTTTCCTGTGCAGCAAAATGCACAATAGAAACAATAATGTGACATCATATAACTGGCTCAGACTTCCACATAATGGCAGCTGGCTGGCATAGATGTCGTCTTTCAGACTACTGCAAAAACATAAATGTCACTTGGGTCACCACAATAATTTGGAGAATGACCTATTTCTTTAAGTGTCTTTTAAATTCTACAGCCATGTGTAAGGCCATTAAGTCATAGTTTTTACCTATTTGGGTCTGAAATAGATTAGGGAAAAACGTTTTTGTCTGGATTTTCAAGAATGCCACATACATAGCTTGCTCACGATGTCATGTGCATCTTGTTATATTCAATTTCCTTGTTGGGGTTCACAGGAACCCCACTTCTAAGCTTTGACGTGTAGATGTATAGCCACTTCCTCAATATCATTTCCTCATTCTACTGTAACACAGGGACCTCCTTATTTCACTTCCTCCTCCTTTCAATTTTTGTTGGGTATTCTGCAATTGCTCCATTTATTTCAATTTTATTTATTTTTATGAACATGAATGCAGAACAGAGAGAAATAACAGGAATTGATACAACCATTTGCATTCAATTCATAATTCAATTATAAGTACACAATCACCTCTTGTTCTTCAAACATGGAGTTATATTTTTCAAGTGACAATTTCTTCAAAATATCAGTTACTTCATCTGTTAAGAAAAACCAAACAAATTTGAATGGAAATAAAGAATGAAATAAACTGGCCATTTAAAAGTCCCCCAGTCCAAACAAGACAACAATACCTTTTTCAGCATGTTCTAATATACGAGTAAAAGAGGAACTAGTCACTCCATCATCACTTCTTGAACTATAAACTGGAGGTAGTCTTGAAGGTTTATTGAAGCTTATTGAAGGATGAAGTCTTCCTGGAGCTGATGAAGCTGATGCAACAGAGATGAGTGTTGGCGATGGGCTTTGTACTGGTCTGACTGGTTTATTGTGTCTTGTTGCCAGTGGAAATTGCTTGTTTAGAGAATCTGATTGAGGACTTGATGCTTTTAATGTCCTTTAAACATCAAAAATAAATTAACAATAAAAGGGGTACTTATGAAAATGACCTATTTAGGAGGAGTAGCATCCAACTTTACTCTTGAGGTAAGAGCTATAAATTAAAGAGGGGCAATAAGGTTGGCTTCAACAACTTCACACAGCACTGTAACACTGTGTAACTAAAGCATTGTAGCACTGTGTAGCTAATAACATCCTAAATTGTTGGCCCAACATTGTGAATGATGGCTGTTCAAGTATGTTATATAATAATTGGCCTATTATGCATGCTCTGATTGGTCGAACAACCATGTGTGATTAGAGTACACACACATAGATGGCGTCATCGAATCTTACACGCGCTCTGATTGGTTGGAATGTTTCGATAAATATTATATAAAACAGATAGATTCCATCTTTCCGTGTGTCTGTACTCTAATCGATGCACAGAAGACGTCAAAATGTGGTGAGAACAACAGTCACGCCACTCGACTTCGTCTCCTGGCTTACTTTTTTGTTCTCACCACATTTTGATGTCATCTGTGCATCGCTTAGAGTACAGACGCATGGAAAAATGGAATCTATTTGTTAATTTGACAAATATGATATGAAAAACTGCTCTGTACTTCCAACGTATTGGAACAAACAATGTTAAGAACATTTGCACAGGCCCTCAAGAGAATTTAGAAGTAGTGAAAATATTTCCATGTCTACCTGCTGCCTGAGGTGTTTGATACTGAGGAAAACAGACTGCCTGCAGAGAAGGAAGATTCAGGACTCCCACTAAAATTGTAACCAGTTGAGTCAATGTGTTGGTGATTGTAGATAGGATATCCACTTACGCTACTCTGTAATCATAAAAATAATGAAAATTTGTAATTTCATGTATTAATAATTACATTGTTAATTGCTTCAATGTTTTGTTGTTTCTTGACTTGGGGAATAACATATTTTGAATTTGAAATTATCTTTGAGTTTGAAATAAAAGTTGGAAAATGAAAATGGAGAGTGGTAATGAAAATGGGAAAACATTGACAGAGGCAATTGACAAAGCATGCATTTTTAATCTTATACAATTAGAAAAATTCATAATAAAACAATTTGAACAACAAATAAAAAAGTGCTATTAAGGTGACTGACTACGTTGGCACTGCGCATGATTTCGCGCATTACGTCTTAAGCAATGTCATAGCGCGCGGAGATTTCAGTGAACAGCAAAAATCATAGAAAAACTTAAGTTTTTGTACAAAAATCAGCTCCAAATTTATTCTTGTGGATTTATACTCAAAATCATTAGAGAATGAAGTAAAAATATTTTCTTTTTGGAAAAAACAGTGAGCGCTCGCTTGTTTTCGTCAACACAAATTTGAATCAAGCTCGTGCTACGCATCATTTTTAAAATGGCGGCACTTCCGGTTAGCACTTTTTAGCCCTTTTTAACAACTTCAAAGGCACAAAACCCTTCATTTTTGCACGGGACCCTATACTTTTTTTTCGTTTATTTAAAAAAACACCTAAAAATCTCCATCATATCAATTTTGCAAAAAAAGTTAATCATTCTAGCATATGAAAAAATTGATTTTTGTATAAAATTTTGCTCGACATGAGGACAATTTTGGTTGGTACTCGCGGCACAAAAGCCAAGGAATGAAGGTATTTTGCTGTTCTCACATCAAAAGTATTTTATGCCATTTTACAGAATACTCCATTAGCTAATATTTACGCAATTGTAGCCTTTGTAGAAATGTTATTTCCCTAATTCTTAATTTCTTTTCTATTCACTTCCGGTTGAGCGATTTTCGCATCAAAAATTCGGAGATAGGCATTCATACAATGCTGATTATCTCAAAACGAGTGCGGGACCCCCCTTTTTTCTTTTCGTTTTTGGGATCAGCATTAAATTTCGTTCTAGAAAATTGTGGTTTAAACGATATTTAATTACTTTTTGCCAACGTAGTCAGTCACCTTAATACATGTATGTGGTACATGTGGTTATAGTAAAAGAAGGTGATAAACATAAATATGAAATTTCACAAAACAACACAGAGACAGATTATTATTATAGCACATATATATTATTCAAATATTTTTAATTAGCTTGCCATTAATAAACTAATTACAACTACAGTCATGCATGGAGGACAGACATGTAAATGTGGACTTTACCAGTTAGTTACAATAATTTTATCAATTTTGTTTTATGGATTTATAAACAATAATGAATATTTGTTTACTATGTTATCCCAGCTATCTGCAAGAGATTTACTGACAGTCGCTGCATCTGGTATGAATTTGCCATTTACACACAAACATGGTACCTGCATGTTAGATACATATTATTAATATTTATTAATACTTTATTTTTAAAGAAATTATGTTATTTATAAACATTTAGGGAAATTTATAAGAAAAAGAAAAGTAGCAAGCAAATTAATATTAATTTAACAAAGTATGAAAGGTTGTGCTGAAGCATAAACTCAATTTCCAAAGCTGAGGAATTTCTTTTAAGGAAGATTATAAAGTTTGATTATTTATCCCAATTATCATATCAAATTATATTACAGCAAACTTGGGCTAAATTGAAGTCTGCGGATGAACAATATACCAGCTTGGCTCTCTAGAGAGAGTACTTCAATTATAATCCTTAACATCAGAAATTCTTTCAGCTAGGATTAAGTGCACTGGTCTCCCAGGAAACTGATAGTGTGTTCTTTACCCCCTCTCTCCATCAGTACTTGTTTAAAGGTTAAGTTAAAGCTACTTTAAAGCTACACAGAATGGAAAAGAAATCAAAAGAAGTGTAAGGTGACTGGGAATTGAAGTCAGGACCTTTCGCATCAGAAAGCTGTGCATTAACCAACTGGTTATAATGTTTAACATACTTTATCCATTGTTGGATACTTTTAAAATCTTACTTTTATATATTTCATTTTGATTAGTTTAGTAAACAAACACAAAACAATCATGATAAACTATACCATAGGCACAACATAGTCGTCATCTTCACTATCACTAGGTTCTACTTGTTGTCTTGTCAGTTCAAAGGCTGGTGATGGCATAGATGGAGGTACAACAGGGGATATGACGTCATCTGGAAGTCTAGACATTGGTGACCCTAATGGCTATATAATAAATCATTAATAAAGGATTAATTAGTAGGTGGTCAGTAAGATGTCAGTAAGTGGTTGGTAAAGTGTCAGTATGTCATTGGTAAGGTGTCAGTAAGTGGTTGGTAAGATGTCAGTAAGTGGTTGGTGAGGTGTCAGTAAGTGGTTGGTAAGATGTCAGTAAGTGGTTGGTAAGATGTCAGTAAGTGGTTGGTGAGGTGTCAGTAAGTGGTTGGTAAGGTGTCAGTAAGTGGTTGGTAAGGTGTCAGTAAGTGGTTGGTAAAGTGTCAGTAAGTGGTTGGTAAGGTGTCAGTAAGTGGTTGGTAAGGTGTCAGTAAGTGGTTGGTAAGGTGTCAGGAAGTGGTTGGTAAGGTGTAAGTAAGTGGTTGGTAAGGTGTCAGGAAGTAGTTGGTAAAGACACTAGTGAAAAACGTCTGCGCATGCGTGCATATTACGATGTTTTCCATAAAATTTCTCTTGTATACTTTTGTGAGACAAAGATATTGCATTAATGAAGACATTATGTGAATACTGGCCCTAAGTTTCAAGAATTGACCTTCAGTTTTGACATTTTGTGAAAATCATTGTTGAAGGCAAGCTTAAAAGCGAAATTTGCATAAGTTTACAAAAGCACAAAGACGTGACTACGGGCATGCACAGACGTTTTTCACTGGTGTTGTTGGTAAGGTATCAGTAAGTGGTTGGTAAGGCGTCAGGAAGTGGTTGGGAAGGTGTCAGGAAGTGGTTTGTTAAGTGTCAGGAAGCAGTAAATGGATCTTTGACCAAAAAAAATATTTAAAAAATGTTTCATAATCATTTGACAATAACTAAATAACTTACCAAAGTCTTGGATCTTTTACAAGAATGTCCTCCAGCCTTCAAGGCTGAATCTACAACTATATCAAAAAGAACAAAAATATTAATCATACATGCTGATTAGAACAGTTGAGGAAAATCAAAATATAAAATATGTTTAATGTTAACCATTCTGGTTATTACCAAAATGAATATATTAATTTTGACTTTGAACCTTAACCTACCGCATACTAGAGATTTTGTTGTAGCAGCAGATTCACTCTCATAGTTTAGCAAATTACTATTCTTGAATTCCTTGGTTTTGCCTTCAGAGCTCTCATCATAGGAAGGTGTTGAACTTAATTCTTGTTGGATTCTTTTGTCTTTTTTTTCTTTTTCTTTGGATGAAACTCTAATTGTACGAACTAAGGTTAAATTACGCAGTCGACTTGACATCTTGGACCACCACATCTAAAATCAAAATTTTAAGATTATTAATAATAGAACAACATCAACTTCCCCAAAACATCCTTAAATCTTATGGTATTTTATTGACGATAACAGCCTGTAGACCAACAACCTACTGACACCCTACCAACAACCTACAGACATCCTACCAACAACCTACTGACACCCTACCAACAACTGACACCCTACTAACAACCTACTGATACCCTACCAACAACCTATTGACACCTTACCAACAACCTACTGACACCCAACCTACAACCTATTGACAATCTACGAACAACCTACCAACATCCTACCACCAACCTAGTGGCACCCTACCAACAACCTACTGACATCCTACCACCAACCTACTGACACCCTACCAACAACCTACCAACATCCTACCACCAACCTAGTGGCACCCTACCAACAACCTACTGACACCCTACCACCAACCTAGTGGCCCCCTACCAATAACCTACTGACAATCTACCAGCAATTTACTAAGACTATACTGGTAACTGCCCACTACACTTATGGACACTCAACAAAGAACCTACAGACACCTCAACAATTTACTTACAAAAACCTGGCTATTAACACTCTACTGGTTCCTAGCAACAGACTCCACTTATGTCCTTAAATTACTATCAAATGATGTTCACTTCATCATTCTGTACCTTAAGTCCAGTCTTGCCGCTATCCAAGCTGAAAATGAAGCAAAAATTTAAAATATTTAATTATTACTTAAGTAGTGCTGAACTCTGAAATAATAAGTGGCATTGGGATATTTTCATGATTTAAAATAATTAAAATGACATAGTTGGAACTGAAGTTCCTGTGTTATGTGATTGGTACAGTTCAGAGGCCATTCACAGTTTGATTGTGTTAATGTGGTTGTCCTTTTAGTCCTTTGTCTTCATTAGATAGTTTTCATTGTTAAATTGCTTGTAGATATACATAAATTTTTATAGCTTTGGAGAATTAAGGTGATGTTATATGGGTCAATTTACAAAAGCAATTTTTTGCGTAACACTTGGTCAAATTGATAATTGTGCATTAAAAGATTTTAAAAGTCATAGCAAACATTTGCAACTTTTTCACTTAGCAAAAATATTGCTAAAAATAGTTACGTTTTATATTTTCCATGGCATAAACTTTATGGGCAACATTAATTTTGTTGCATGGAAAATCTTTGTTGTGAATCAACTGTTTAACATCACTTTTAAAGGACATGCACATTTTACCACTAACCATACCATATTTTGTGTTTTTTTCCCAATCATGACGGCAGTATTTGCTTGAAAGCAGGTTAGCCATACGCTACCAACCCACAGTCAAATCTTAAATTGCCATGAACCCTGGGTTATCACTAACCTGCTTTCAAGCAACTGGGCCAATATGTACAAACGTTTCTACAAGTACATGTGTATCAGTATAAAGCACCTACCCATCATACTGAATGATGTCTTTGATAGGAATGTCTTGTGTCGGTAGTTTATTCAGTTCAATGTTTGAAAGAGTAAGCACACCATTGACTACAAGAGAATTTCATTGAATTCTAAATAAGTACTTTTCATATTGATAATAAAAGAGATATCTAGATATTTGATTATCATTACAATCTTAAGTCTAATTTTCATGACACTTTTCATTTTTATGATACAGCATGTGAATTGATTATTTTGGGTATGGCACCCCCCTCAAGCAAACAAACTTTCTGTTCATACCCTGATAATTACCCAAAATTGAGAAATTGAGAAGCCTGTATACCTAGATTAAACCTTTTTCAAGTTTGATGATGCTGCTGCAAAATTGGACAACAGATGCACAAACACAGGGTTAGCCTCGAGTCAATGTAAAGTACTCAAAATGGTGAGAGAAAAGCATAAATTTTTGATAAAGAACAACACAAAAATTGAGTTTACGTCCATGGGTCTTTCTTGAAAAGGAGGCTAACCCTGCATAAATGCACCTTTTTTCTTGAAGCTCAGTGGTTTCTAATAAATATTGGAAACCTTCTAATTCCTTATGCCTTGTTTAACATAAAACTAAAATTATTTTTTAACCAAGATTTTTGAGGAAAGTGAAGCAAAAACATGAGGTTCTTACTATTCTTATGACTTGGAGGTAGCTGCATGGTAACTGATGCTAGAAGTCTAAGGATCTCAGTACTACCTAGAATACAAAAATAATATCACTGAATTTCTACCTAGAATACATGATCATTGAATACAATCTCAGACATAACTGTTAGGACTATAAATTTTGGCCTTTTAGGATCTTTTTTTGTTGCTCAGGATACTTCCCATCCCTTCCCCTCCCCATATAGTGTAGTAATGGTTGTGAATGTACTTGAAACCTGAACAGGCACCATTAGGCTTGAATATTGAGAGGGGGAGAAGGGGATCACATGACAAATATTTGAAAACCTTTAGTTGAATTCTTCCAGCAATGACATGAAATTATGTTAGGAACTGGAAAAGTCCTTATGGGTTTTGTCTGAGACTGTAGAATACTGATACATGATCATTGAAGTTCACCTAGAACACGCTCATGATTATTGAAGTCAGGTTAGTGACAATGTAAAACATATTTTCACCACCATCTACTCATGTCACTGAAGAATGCCTCTGGAATAAGTGAAGGAAGAGGACATCATTTTTTCTTCAATTGTTAGTACCTTCCCCCATATGTGCCTCTCTCCCCCTCCCCCCTTCCACCCAAAATAGGATACAATAAGAGATTGTTTGACAAAAGATGGCATAAAACTTGTTTTATAATTACATTAATGTTGCAGTGTTCCTGTGTACAAATATATTGTAACAAAGCCCTACCTATTATTGATGCCATATCAAATGCTGTATATCCATCCTGTGCTTGTACGTAGACATCTGCCGAGCTGTCTAGCAATAGCTTCACTACATGCTTGTGGCTAAAGTCATTACAAAATCCTAATTAGGAAGGCATTGAGTAGACAAAAACATAACATTACTGAGCGGTGTATTTGCACTTATCTACCTCTGCTGTCTGACAAACCTAGGTATGACACTGCAGGGCTATTGATGACAGATGGGCTCGAGCTCAAGTACAGTGATAACTAATAGGTTCTGGTTCGAGCATATCTTGTGCATGTATAGGGTTAAATAATATAAAACAAGAAGATGGCAGGGCAAATAAAAAATAAGTGTGTATGTCAACAAAAACAAGAGAAGTGGCCCTCCTCTGCTCCTATGTCTATGATGGTGGCATTAGCTACAAAAACAGATAAAATAATCAGGGGTTTTCGAGTGGGCAGACTAAAAAACATTGTGTATAATAAATATTCTATATTCTTTATAAAAAGAAAAGTATTTGAGATGATGAAAGCTTCTTGGCAAAGTCTGATAACGATCCCTTTCACAACCAGGCAGTTTGTCTGGAATTTGATTCAGCCCCAGGGGTTGCAGTGGACAGACTATAAAAACTATTGTACATCATGAACATTCTTTATAAAAAAAGTGATTGAGGTGTTGAAAGCTTCTTGGCAAATCCTGTTAACAATCTCATTCACAACCAGTCAATTTTCCTGGGGTTCAGCCCCTGAGTTGAATTTGATATTTTTTAGCAGACGCCAAAGAAATCAATATAAAATCTTGATATAACCTCCAACATATAGTTTTACTGATTTATGTAAACTGTAAATTTAAAATTAAATGTGTATTCTATTGAGTACCATTACCTGTAATATGTAGCCTGCATGAGAGCTGTCCATCCACTGATTTTATCTTGTCTATCAATGTTAGCACCTTTTTCAATTAAAAGTTGAGCTACTTGAAGATGCCCTCGTATGGCTGCAAACATTAATGGTGTTGCCCCATCTTCATCTAGGTCACACACAACATACTTCAAATTAATTTTTTTTTAATTTCATACGAGTGTGAAACAGACCATGCTGTGTTGTGATTGTCTCAGTGCCACATCATTCCAAATTCATGCTGTAATCGTGCTATGGTCACAGTCATCAAAAATCTGTTCTACTTCATAATAGACCATAATCTCAGTTCTCAGTTCACAGTTCTTGTCATTCAACTTCAGCCTTCAGTTGACAGCGTGAAATATATTCTTTAGCAATTGACTATAGCCCATGGCCATGTAAGGAATGCACACACCAACAAACAATTGAAACACTGTAAAACTCCATGGGCTGTAGTCAAATTCTAAAGAAAATACTTCACATTGTCAAGGCTGAGGTTGAGTGACGAGAACTGTGAAATAGTCTATTGTGCTACTAATTTGGCACAAGTTCACAAAACTTGTCATCAGGCCAAAGTCATCAAAAAGACTAAGATACACACTAAGATTTGAATCTCAAGAGAACA
The DNA here is from genome assembly GCA_029948255.1 of Telmatactis stephensoni. NCBI lineage: Eukaryota > Metazoa > Cnidaria > Anthozoa > Actiniaria > Isophelliidae > Telmatactis > Telmatactis stephensoni. Next base: position 773,908 of record JALIZF010001857.1, on the reverse strand, counting down.
ACTTATAACATTACAACCCCAGATTAACATAATATATATGACAGCCAGGATTTTAAAGGCCAATTTACGATACAATTTTTGCTTACATCTTGTCTCATGCAACAACCCTACAACTTGCTTACAACTGTTGCGTGCGACAAGAACAAAAGGTTGTAGGATTTTCAAGCACGCTTTAAAACCTTACAACAGTTAATTGTAAGCAAGTTATAGGGTTGTTGTATACAACAAGTTAAAAGTAAAATTGTATCGTGTAAATTGGCCTTAAAGGATGACACCTTATCCAATTAAATCATCATGTATTGCTGATTGTGTGTGCCAGGAATATGTTATCACGTTACATACAATGATATATATACGTGTATCTAATTTTCCAGTTTCCGCATGAGGTGCAATAGGATTATATATGTCAAGTGGTCTCTTAGAAGAGGTTAAGAACAAAAAAAATATGAACTCCAATAGCGGTCTCGCTCCATTAGAGGAAATCATCAAAAAGATTCCTACAATTGTGGTTTGAATAGTGAGGGGCACTGGGAAATTGATACCATTTAAGACTATTTTGAGAATAAAACAAAAAAGCTTCAAAAATGTCACTTAAGTCTTTTTATGAGCAGCCCTTCAAATATTCCTACATAACAAAACCATAAAACAAAGCTCATGGTAGTATATTGGTAGGTACCCTCTGACTGGACTGCTTACGCTACCATAGAAGTGATGATGTATTATATGTACATACACCGTACCTAGCACAGGTAGTCAGAGGACACTTTCCATTTTGCTACATAAGCCTTGGTCATATGTGAATACTTGAAGGGCTCCCCATAAAATGGCTTAAGTGATAAAACTACCATTTTTTGTATAACCATGAAAATAGCAAAATTCACAGCACAGTGCTAAGCCACAACAGGGTTTCAAATGTTTTTTCTATACATCATAGCACTAACAAGTATGGTATGGTTATAGCTAGGGAGCCATGATATTTGTGTTAGAGTACAGTATTGCACTGAGACAATGCCACAGCTTATTGGAGTCTGTTTCACAGCCACACAAAAACTGCTCTACATGCATACACAGTGAAACCCCCACTAACAGACACCTCCCATAAGTGGACACCTTCCATAAGCAGACACCTCCCATAAATGGACACCTCCCATAAGTGGACACCTCCCATAAGTGGAAATCAACCCTTGGTCCCTTCTCCTAACAAACTCTACATTTCTAACCTCCATTAAGTGGACACCTCCCATAAGCAGACACCTCCCACAAGCAGACACCTCCCATAAGCAGACACCTCCCATAAGTGAACATCAACCCTTGGTCCCTTCTCCTAACAAACTAAGCAGACACCTCTCATAAGTGGACAATTAAATCCTCAAGTCCCTTCTCATGACAAACTCTACATTTTTAAACACCCATAAGCAGACACCTCTCATCAGCAGACACCAATTCCTGGTCCCAAGCATGTACCTGCTTATGGGAGGTTTAACTGTACTCATTATTATTATTTATGATTAATTATAAAGTTCCAATTAACCTGTGGCATTGACATCTGTGTCATCCATTTCAAGGAGCTCACGAACACCTTGGACATCACCTAAAAGAAAAAAAAAATCCCAGTCACACTTTTGGACATTTTGTGTGACAATAAAAACATTTTGTATATCTATGGCCTTATACAGCAAACAGTAAGAGATACCAGGCAGACCAAAATATTTTCTTAACTTTTGGACACTGATGAATGTTTACATAGTAACTTAGGGAGACAAGGAGTTTAAGGATTCACAATAGAGCCCTAAAATCCTGCTATCCCACCATGTTTTCACAGAAATCCTGCATTCCAGGAAATCCTAATCCTTTGGAATGTTCAGTTTATTAATCATTCTTTGCTAGTTAGTAGGTTAGTTCCCACGCTGGGAAACATTCTTGGATAGTCATTTTTTCTATACTTGACAGAAGGAATTCATCTCATAGCATTTTAGGGCTTTTAATGTTCTTATTTATGTTGAAAATTATGCACAAAATTTTTCAAGTTCAGGAATTCAATTCACGAGGTCTTTTATCCCGCTGCTCTCTTTCAGAATTCCTGTAACTCGATCCCCAATAAATATGAAATTTTGCTCCTGATGGTGCTCACTGTCTTGTATTTTGGAATGCATCCCAAATCCCACCTCCCAAAACAGCCAGGTCCAGCCTTCTGCCAAACCTATTGTTGATTGTCAAAGCTTTACTAATTTCTGGTCAACTATGCTCGTTTACAGTGATTTAAGAAGTATACAAAACATTGCCCGTGACCACAAAAATACGTAACACGTGCTATGGTCACGTAAATGTATGGCACGGAAATTGGTGAGGCACATTACTTTCTGGTAATGTCATAACACAACATGCCCCATACCATGAGATTTTTGTGGTTACAAGGAATTTGAATTATTATTGTATTTGTATAAAGTACCACTTCTTGCTGCTTCTATAATACTTGGTCTAAAGGTCTTTTGGCCTGAAATAAAAGGTAGAATTTAAGAAAAGAAAAATAAATTTTCCTTTGTAATTCAAAAGTGACAATGTGTTATTTTGTTTTAGGATAATAGTCTAATATTGAGGTTTTGGCATAATAATAGTGAGATTAATTAATCGATTAATTTTAATTTGGTGTTTGCTGTTTTATGTATTATCGTATGTATAGTGTAATTGCGTGATATCGATATCAACCAAAAATCAGACACTTATGATCCATTGTTTGGAAGAAAAACAGTAATCGTCGATGAACAATGGAATTATCCTACCATGAACACTCCACGAGCACACGAACATAAACAGACATCGACATAAACTTAAATCTTGCGGAATGAATAAATCATTCAAGTTTGGACTAAACAACTTGGGTATTACCTAAAAGTTGTGGTCTTGTAGTTGTTCTTCGATCTAAATAAGCTTCAACCTCTGTTCTTTGCCGTATAGCAGCAATTTCTAAAGCAGTTTGGTTCAGTATATTTGTTACGTTTGTGTCTGCTCCGTACTCGCAAAGTGCTTGTACAACGCTAAAGTGTCCATTCAAAGCAGCGAACATCAACGGAGTCCATCCAGTTACGGAGTCTTTGTAATTCACATTTGTACTTTTCTCTAATAATAATTTCACTACATGTTCGTGGCCATGAAGGCAAGCATTCACTAAGGCTCTAAGGCAATTATCTGCTAACACTGACTGTACAGGTTTTTGATAATCACTGCTGGCATCTATAAGGACTAGAACAACTTGAAGGTGGCCCGAACGCGCAGCGCAATCCAATGCTGTTGCTCCGAGGTCATTTTGAGCAAATATATCAGCTTTATGTTGAACTAATATCCTCACGATCTTTACGTGGCCGTAGCAAGCGGCAGTCATTAACGGAGTCCATCCATAACAATTTCTTGCGTCAAAACTAGCCCCTCTGCTGAGCAACAAGCAGACCATGTTGTCATGTCCATTGGCCGAGGCCGTGTGGAGAGCGCTAACTCCTTCATCATCACTAGCATCGACATGTACTCCTTCGTCGAGCAGCTCTGATGCCATGCACACATTACCTTGTTCCACGGCGTGAAGTAATTTCCGTATTTGGTCCATTTTACATTACCAAAGAGAGTAATTCTAGTATCTTACAGTGCGTGCTTTGTACAGAACGACGAGGAAATTCCATCATTACCAAATTACCAAACGTGGCACAGATTACACCAACCATACTACCAGAAAACGAATTGAACTAGTTCTTTTCAGAACTCACATCTTTCTGATTCAATTTTTTCTCAAATACTAGTAATTTACAGTGATTTTCTAAACTACGAAGGTAGTTTCTTCAACATCTCTTTCACAAGAATGCGTTTCAGGTTCTAAATCACCGGAAATGACGTTTTGATCCTCGCACCTGCCTTACACCATCACGTCACCCACAAACGTTGCCTGGCAACAAAGAGCTCAAGGTTGTATATAACTGATCTCAAGAAAGTTGGTTACTTGGGCCATTTCACTAGTTCTTTGTTAGCTCTTTTTGAACCAATGAACGACTAATTTCCCAGATCTAACCAATAACATCCATTGCCATGGCAACATGTAGATATATATTTTGAGGGAGTAAAAAAGCAATAGGCTGATTTAGCTTGCCTAAATGTTTTTCACATTTCTGACAGTACCTTTGAAAACATTAGATTCTTTGTTTGAAATTGCACCTTGACCAAATGAATCTTTGTTCCTAATAGGATTGATGGGTAAACATCACAGCATGCTAAAAATCGGTCTAGAGTGCTTACAATATATCTGTGCAAGAAATTACACAAATTATACAATATAGAAAACAAAGGACTTTGCGCTATGTAGTACAATTTAGTTTGCTAACTTTTTCACGGATATATTGTAAGCACTCTATTTCAGTCATCAACACACTATTATCAATATTGGGAATGGGCAGCACATACATGCACCCATTTGCCCTATATCCCATTGCTTGGGTGTACAGGGTTTTTTGTGGTGCATGATCAAGCATTTTCATTTTTGTGATTTGGGAATGGAAAAAAATAGTTTTTGTGAAAACATTTATGTGACATGATTAAGCAGTTTTCTAGTTGTCTTTCCTCTCATTTTGGGAATATATCAGACAGTTGTCTGTGATTCTTGATTTGGTTTTTGTTTTCAGTGAATTGTGCCCGGGACCCCTCTTTATGTCCAGAGTGCTTTCCTACAAATCAATTTGTGACCCCTTCTGCCTCCCTCCTCTTTCCCTTCTTTTCACTCTCTACCCTAAAATGAGATGCTCAAGAACCTGCTCATGCATGATGATAAAGTGAACATTCCATTGAAAACAAACAACACCAATAAGAAATATGAGTATCTTTATTCCTGTTACATTCCTGTTAATAATTCGACCTTTCAGAACCTTCATTTACACAGTTCAGTTGCTATATTTACTTATTTACATCATATTTACTCCATCCATACTTTCAATTCTCAACCAATTATCTCATATTTTAAAATCAGCTATTTGATCATTGACTAATAGACTGGTTTGGGTTGTTGAGTTGGCAGGATTCCAAATCTCTTTTTCAAGGTTATTCTATGTCTTGAATACTTGTCATCTGGTGAAAAACGAGCTGCAAAAATAATCAAGAATCAATTAGATACAATAGAGTGCATTTAGTCTCACTGTTCAATAGTTAGATAAATTTAGTAAATTTAGTTATTTAGGTGCCATCACCTAAAATAGTAAAAGCCTGCCAAATCAATGGTTAAGCAAATCAGAGGGACCCCACTAATCGATGAGCAAACATATTTACAAGAAAAAGAATGCAGACACAAAGCATTCTACCTTATCTCTCCCTCTGGAAGAAACAAACTGTTTTCACGTGAATTGAAATTTAGGTGACGTCACCTAAAATAGTAAATAGCTTATCTAATTTAGTTGATGTCATCTGTTCAACAGTGAGACTAAAAGCACTCTACCAACGACAGTTACACTCCTATTTTCCTATAAATATAACCCTAATTTTTCCTATTTGAGAAATATTTAGTTTGAGAACAGGGTATCCTTTTTCTTAGCAAGTTGGGGGGGGGGGGGGGGGCACTATCCACCTCTGCCTCTGTACCATCACACTGTTGTTGATGACACTGTGGCAAAACAACTGCACATGCACAAATTTTCACAGGCTTCTTTGCATCTCCACCACAGGAATCCCAAGCAATGTTTTTAGAATATTGAATTTATCAATGAATTTTTTAGCTTAATTTTCATTACTGGTGCAATCAGGAAAGTACTAGGTGAAAAGGTAGAGGCAGAATATGACTCAAACTAATTTTTTTGGGGGACTAAGTTTGGCTTTTGTGGCTTGAGTTTCACCAGAAAAGTTTTTGTTTACACTGCTGAATGTTTTCATTAGGGAGGTGTCTCATAAAGCAAGCAAGCATTGTACACCATGCCTTCGTGCTGGAGCAGCATTTGTAACTCAAAATACACATATCAAATTCACCAGTATTTAATCCAAAATTTGTTGGCTACATGTATTGAACTCTCAAGACTCCCTCCCAGATGCCTTTGCAGCCAATGGCAGTGTGACCAAAACCTAAAGCAACTCTGTATGTTTACTCACTATTTGTGTCCAATTTGCACGTTATTAGTTGAATCAAGACTTCCTAATAACTACTTATCTCTTTAATTGTCTCAAAAGGCACAATTTCTGGCTAAATTCCCTTAAATTCCTCGATAATTACATATTAAGTTACCTGGATGAGCTGACACTGTTGGTTGTCCATTTGGATCAACTTTCTGAAAAACAATCAAATTTGATTTACTTCTTTGATATTTAACGAGAACTTTATGAGAAATTTTTGATTTCTTGAGAAATAGGTTGCAACTATAAACAAACGCTACAACTCAGCTAGAAGCATGTTCTTTACGGGCTAATAGACAAAGTAAACACCATTTTTTAACAGGCTTTTTCAGGTTCCAAAAATATCAACAACTTTATAAATACCTGAAGTGTGTAAACTCGCTTTCCTCCGTCATCTAAGTAGTGCATGAGATGCATTTTTGAACGATTTTTGGCGATAAAGAACGAAGAACAACTGATTGCAACAACATGTGGAAAACGCACATTAACACAGGAAACCCAAACCAAAGTAAAACTTTGATTGAACGACTTTTTAAGGTGGCTCGATACGGTTTTTAGGAGAAAAACTAAGTTTTCCACAGTAAATTATTTAAAGAGATTTTTCAAAAATCCTACATTTCGCCTTTCATTCTACAAACATCTTTCATCCTAAAAAATAATAATCACTCTAGACTGAGTTGGTCTATTTGCTCCTTGGGCTCCCTGTGGTTGTCTTTCACACACAAAATCCAAAATGTTGCTGCAATATATTCTTTATTTTAGTTATCATCATGATAGTGCTGCAAAATTGGACAACAGACACACAAACACAGGGTTGTAGCCTTGAGTCAATGTTAAGTACTCAAAATGGTGAGAGAAAAGCATAAATTTTTGATAAAGAGCAACACAAAAATTGAGTTTACTTCCATGGGTCTTTCTTGAAAAGGAGGCTAACCCTGCATAAATGCACCTTTTTTCTTGAAGCTCCTCGATCAGTGGTCTCTAATAAATATTGGAAACCTTCTAATTCCTTATGCCTTGTTTAATTAACATATATAAAACTAACATTTTTAACCAAGATTTTTGAGGAAAGTGAAGCAAAAACATGCAGGTTCTTACTGTTCTTATGACTTGGAGGTAGCTGCATGGTAACTGATGCTAGAAGTCTGAGGATCTCAGTACTACCTAGAATACAAAATATCAATTTCTACCTAGAATACACGATCATTGAATACAATATCAGATATAACTGTTAGGACTAATTTTGGCCTTTTAGAATCTTCTCTTTTTTGTTGCTCGCGATACTTCCTGGCCCCTCCCCCTCCCCATATTGTGTTGTAATGGTTGTGAATGTACTTGAAAACTGAACAGCCACCATTAGGCTTCAACATTGAGAGGGGGAGAGGGGGATAACATGACAAATTATTTGAAAACCTTCAGTTGAATTCTTCCAGCAATGACATGAAACGAAGGAGTCACATGAGATGCGCATGCGCGTTGCTGATCAGTTTTTAACGTGAGTGGTACAGGAACAGACGGAATGAAGGATTAACGGGAGGGTGGGAACCATAACGCAGATAAGGGCATGTGACTCCTTCGTTCCGGACTGATGACAAGATAGAATCCCAATCAAACTTCAACTTACAGGTAAGTCTTGTTTAATTTTATAATTCTACCTTGTCATCAGTCTACGTCACTACGGAGTCACATTAGATTTCAAAGCCCTGTAACGTGAGCCTTTGTTCAATAAGGAATTTTGTTATAACAAATGTGCATATCATATAACATCTATTGTAACAACATACTGCTATAAATAACAGCCTTAAGCTGTGTCTGGTCGAAGCACCACAGTGCCAAAGTTTGCAACAGTTGTGTCCACTGGTTTTTCGTAGAATCTAGCAAATGTATTAGAGTTGGACCATCCTGCACTCTTCATGATATCTACAATGTTCAATCCTTTTGATTTACAGTGTGAAGTGGCAGCAGCTCTACTACTATGTGGGGCATAGTTCTTATTATGTCAATACCTGACAGTTCCAGCACTTGTTTTACCCATCTGGAAACTGTATCTTTAGATATGGGTTTAAAAGGTTTCACATAACTAATCAACAGCTGAGTATTCTCTTTCCGCAATGGTTTTGTTTGGTGTAGGTATTCCCTGAGATACTCAACGGCGCAAATTCTTTTATCATCCGCATACACAAATAGTTCCAAAGGAGCTATATGTCTACCTGGTTTGGTCTGTTTAATCTTCTCGTTGATAGTAATTCTAAACTTGTTGGCCAAATCTTGCATGTAGTTGATATCTATTTTATGAATAGTTTGTCCCCGCTGTCCAGTTGTGAGACACAACAACATTGTTAAGTTTAATGTCAGCTCCTTCAGCGACAAGAAGCTCTTAATAGGCTCAAAGGTTCTCAAAAACTTTAGCACAACATTAACGTCCCAAATTGCAGTATACTTGGGAAGTGCTGGTTTTAATTCAAAAATACCTTTCATGCAACGAGTAACAAGAGAGTGCTCTCCAAATTTCCCTCCATCTTCTAACAATATTAAGGACGAGAGCGCAGAACGCGCAGTGTTAATTGCGCTGTAACCTAGTCCCGATTGGTACAACGATACCAAAAATTCAACACCATTGTTAATTCCAGGTTGAAACAAATCAATATTTTTGTTACTGCAAAAGTGTCTCCACTTCTCTAGGTATGTTTGATATTGCTTTGAGGTTCCCTCCCTCCAAGAAGCCATAAGAACATCCTTTGCACATGACGATAATCCATATTTGTCTAATCCTTGCCTGACAAGAGACAGACTATGAGGTTTAGTTTGTGCCAGATTGGGTGGGTTTCCTTGGGGTGGCTGGGTAGACGCAACAGATCCCGGTGTGCTTTCAGATTGACTGGTTGTCGTTTCATCATACGCAATGCCTTTGCGTACCATGGTTGTGTCGGCCAATCTGGAAAAACACAGATTCCTACTGCTCCATCGTGATGTATTTTGTTCAACATTGCTGGAATTACACTGAAAGGAGGGAAGGCATAAAATTTTAGTTTAGACCAATCTAAGCTAAACGCATCAATAGCAAAAGCTCCTGGGTCAGGCCTGTATGCTACATAACTATCAAATTGACGATTAATGCGAGAAGCAAATAAGTCAATGTCAGGCCAGAAATCTATTTGTTACAGGGCTTTGCAAAGGGCTGCCTTGTTGAGCTTCCATTCCGACTCCCTTTGATTCGACGAGATTCAAAGTCCACAACAAAATTATCCTTCCCTGGAATGTGTGCAACGCTTAGCCATATATTGCGCTGTATGCACCATTCCCATGTCTCTTTAGCCAATTTGTTGCATTCTTCGGAGTGGCTTGTTCCCATATTATTTAGAACATTTACTGCCGTAGTGTTATCACTCATTATTCTAATGTGTGTGTTATGGAAATCTCTAGCAAAGCTCTGTACACCAAATAATATTGCTAGCATTTCTAGATAGTTTACATGGTGCCTACTCTCCGAGCTTGTCCATAGTCCTCCTGATGACACACCCTTATGCTCTGCCCCTCACCCCAACAGTGAGGCATCCGTCGTGATTTGGTATGCAGGAGGCGCATGTGTCAAAACGTTGTAGGATTTTTCTACATGATCAATCCACCATTGCAGTTTGACTGAGTTAACTGCATAGGGGCATCAAAGTTTCCGTTTGCTCTTTGAATGCTCAAGGTTTTATCTTTTTCTAAACACCTGTAGAATAAGGGACCATGCATCACACCAGGGAAACTAGATAATATTTTTCCAATAACCCTAGCTACTTCCCTTATAGAAGGGGATTAATTGTGCTTTTAGTAAAGCAGCACAGTCATTATGCACAATGGCTTTTTCTCTGGTTAGCTGTATTTTCATACTTGTAGAATTTATTACAAATCCTAAAATAGTTCAAGTTTGACTTGGTATAAGGCTAGACTTTTCAGGGCGTATAACAAAGCCTAGTTGGCTTAGTAATACAGCTATGACATTCAAATCACATTCCTTAAAATCGTGTCCCTGCAAGTAGATATCGTCAAGGTATGCCACCGATATGTGGCCTTGTTTATGCAAATGTGCTAAAGGCGGTTTTAGGATTTTAGTAAAAATTCTCGGCACACATGCCAACCCATTTGGCAGGCATGTGAATTCATATAATTCCTCTTGCCATTTGAAACGTAAAAACTTCCTGTCTGCTATTTTAACTGGAACTGAGTAATAAGCGTCTTTCATATCAATTGACGCCATGAAACAGTTTTTGGTGACTAACTTCATTATTGTATGCAGAGAATCCATCTTAAAGTGGTGATGGCTTACTGATTCATTGAACTTTTTTAATCTGTGAGTCCCATCCTTTTTGGGACGTAGAAATATATTAGACAATATCTGTCCAGCATTATATGGTGCTACCCTTATAACACCTTTCCCCAGTAATTTCTGCACTTCTTGTTCTACTATACTGTGCTCATTCTTAAGGAATGTCTGAACAGGTAGTCTAGTTTGTCTTGGGGTATCATCAAGTTCAATAGTTACACCCAATACATAAGATAAAATTAGTTTGTCATTAGTGAGTTCTTCCCAAACTGCAAGGCATGCAGCTACCTGTCCAGATTGAAAAAATTGGCACTGGTTTTGTAAATATCCCAATAGGCAGGGGTGGATCTAGACTAGTGCCACTAGTGCCAAGGCACTAGTCAAAATTTTTAAAAAATAAAAAGATATATAAATCGTGAATCTATTAGATCGTGAAATTCATTTATTAACATAATTTGTTTGTCATTTGCTTTCATTGAAGAGCGTTTCCCGTCGTTTCTTTTGTCGAATTGCCGTTTTAGGGGAGTTTGGGCTTCCTGTGGCACCGAAATTTGTGTATTAGGGAAGGGACCCACGGCAGTATTGCTCTTAAACAACGTTCTTTCACAGTGCAGCCACAGTGCACCATTCAAACGTGCATCTGATTGGTTTGCACCAGTGAGCTTTGTTATTTGGCACAGGTCAAAGTCGCTTCCTATTGGCTACTGATGTAGCTGGCACTAGTTTGCACTGGTAAGGACAAAACCAGTGACCCGTGAAGCGTGTCGTTGTAATCTTAGTTATTAACACAAAGAGACTTACTTAAGAGATAATACAGTAATTATTGATGGCTTCTCGTGGAGAACCTAAGTGCCGTACTGAAGACTGTTCGCCATTTGACTTTGGAGTAATTTTTGCTGAGTTAGAAGGAGCTTCAGATCAAAGAAAGTTCGAGATTATTCAGAACGTGTGGGCACCGAATAGCGCCTTTCAATTTCCGAAGTCTAAAGAAGGATGTAGAAACAGACGATTTAATGGTACTTGGCTAAAAGATTATTCCTGGCTGGTGTACTCAAAGCTCCTCGATGGAGCATTTTGCCTACCCTGTGCGTTGTTTGGTAAACAAATCGGACGTAATTCTAGCAAGCTTGATAGACTTGTTACATCACCTTTGACTTTCTGGACGACCGCCTTGCAGCGATTAATTAGTCATTCAAATGGCAAGTGTAAAACACACAATGACTCAATTATTGCTATGAATAACTTCATGCAAAGAATGCGCCAGGAAACTGTACCGATAGATCAGCAGCTAAACACTCTACTTCAACAACAGATCGCAAAGAACAGACAAATAATATCTTCTCTATTGAAGACTATAATATTTTGTGGCCGAAACAATATAGCTCTCCGAGGCCGGCAAGATGATGACCCAACGAACGAAAATCTTCAGGGCAATTTTCAAGCTTTGCTCTATTTCAGAGTTGATAGTGGCGATCAAGTGTTACAAGAACACCTCGAAACCTCAGCACGCAACGCAATGTATATTTCCAAAACTATTCAGAATGAGATGATCCAAACAGTGAAGAAGTATATCGCTGATTCATGCTCAATTGAAATTGTCAGAGAAATGATGACAAAGGTTCGAAAGATATCGGAATTCTTTGGAAACTCCCCAAAACGGCAACAGCATTTAGAGGAGAAAATCAAAGAACATTTACCTAACAACAATCACACTGTTCTGAAAAATGTTTGCCGAACTCGTTGGGTAGCGAGAATCGATGGCATGGATAGGATTGTTGAAATGCTAGTACCTGTAGCAGATACCCTGGAGGACATTGCACTTAATAGAGATGAGAATGGAAATAGAGGACATGGTAATTGGAACATTGATAGCAGAAACGACGCTCAAGCCTTATTAAATGCCATCTCTTTTACATTCATTGTAGCGATTGTAATAGTTAGACACATCCTTGATTTAACTAGACCACTAACTCTGAAATTACAGAGAAAGGAAATAGACCTTGTAAAAGCAAGAGAAGAGATTTCTTTGCTTAAAAATGCATTACGAGATATGCAAAGGAACATTGATGCCAGGCACCAGAATCTCTACACTGAAGCAGTAACACTTGCTGAAGAAATTGGAGTCCAGCCCTCTATGCCTAGGATAGTGCAGAGACAAAGACACAGAGCCAATGCCCCAGCTGGTAATCCCTTACAATATTACAGAATAAATTTAACCATACCCTTCCTTAACCATTGCTCTCAACATATTGACAGACGCTTCCAAGAGGAAGTCTATACTTGTTATAAAGGACTTTACATCACACCATCTATCATGCTTGACAATTTGGCTTCATGGAAAGCTAACGTCATGGAATTTTGCAACAGTTATAGACAAGACCTACCTAACATTGCTGGTCTGGATGCTGAACTTATCATGTGGGAAAGGTTATGGAGAAACCAGAGAGATAGAGGTGATAATATTCCAGACAGAATATCACAAGCTTTAGAGGTTGTTGATCACCAGGCATATAGTAATATTTTTACTATATTGAAGCTTCTTGCCACCATCCCTATCTCTTCAGCTTCATGTGAACGATCTATTTCAACTTTAAGATACCTGAAAACGTATCTCCGAAGTACTATGGCACAGGACAGGCTAAATGGACTTGCCTTAATGTATGTCCACAGGGACAAGCACATTCAACTAGACCAAGTAATTGATTTATTTGCACAAATGCATCCAAGAAGGATGAGGATGGCCAATATTTTGCAGTAGACAGGTGGTATGTATACTCTATAGTTATATTTTAACTAGTTTAACAAGTTTTTAGAAACTTGGTATATGTTGTTTCGAGTATGGCACTAGTGACGAAAAATACTAGATCCACCCCTGATAGGGTAGGCAAATAGCCCTGAAATTTACTGTCTTTAATTTGCAGCAGTTTTATCATTATTTCTTCTCCGCTGCCTGAGTTTTCTTCCTTTTGTAGGGTTTGTTGTGAACCTTGTATAAAAAATCTTTCTTGGTTCCTTTGTAATTATTCTGGGATGTTTGCTGCCCAGAGTTCTGATAATGTGGTTTATAGGAGCCTCTGTGAGGTGTACTAACAAAGGCATTGCCAATTCTGCTGGCTTCTTTAGCGTCTCTTAGCCTTTTCGCAAGGTCATCACCAAATAGGAACTGGCTACCTGCTGCTATTTCAGCTGAACAGATGGTACCATATTCAAACTTTAGAGCTGGTCTGATTTGATCCCTTCGGTATTGGGATATCTGATTGTTTAGATGCCCGAGCATCGCCAAAGAATCAATTTGTGGTACAAAGAGTTTAGGGTTTATTTCTCCAGCGGAATTGGCAAGTAGTATATTCGTAGTTTATTAAGGTTTGCAAATACTACTTTACATATGATTTGTTGCATATTAGACAGCTGAAGGTCCCATTTCCGTTTCTTGGAATTCATTTGAAGCCAGACTTCAGGATTGACCTTCGTGCCCTTAATGTCCGTGCAATTCTCTGGGCATTTGTATTTATTATTTAAGGATTTTACCTTTTCAGAGGATAATTTCTTTCCCCATCGTTTGAGCGCAATGTCTGCTAATTCCTTTGTCACGTTTTCACCGGTGGCCTCTTCATCATCAAAGTCGTTGACAAATTCCTGTAAGACTTATACGTCGTCCCCAGGAGTTTCCCGCACTTTTTGGCCGGTGGCCTTAGATTGCTCGGTGAGCATATGAATATCACTGCTTTCATCCAGATCATCCTCTGCATGGAGGCTAATGTCATCATCTGACTGTGTGTCATAGCGTCCTCGTTTCTTACTTCGAGGATCCACAGATTCACCATCTGAGTTCGAGTCTTTCGACTCTTTTTCTCTTGATGCCCTACGTCACGAGGGAGCAATTTGTGGTCGTTTATTTCGTGTCCCCCCGGTGGGTTGGTACATTTTAGTCAATATTTCAGCCATATGGTTCATGTTGTTGTTCATTTTGTCTAACGTAGAGACGAGGTCGCTGCTAGAAGCGGTTTCTGCGATTCCAGTCGCAGATGAGCCGCCAGTTCTGACGGCCTCATGGTCATTTGTTATGGTAGGTTTTTCGTCCATTCCTGTCAAGAATAACTGGGGAATTAATTTTAAAAACTCACAGTCCCTTGAATTCACGTCTTACCTTCCTCTCCTTGTCGATTATAGCTAATAAAGTGTGAGGATGGTTAAGGATTGCTATAGATAAAATTCAAGATCACTCACAACGACTTTCCTTCTCAGCGAACGCCAAGCACTGATCAGCAACGTGCATGCGCATCTCATGTGACTCCGTAGTGACATAGACTGATGACAAGGTCGAATTATGTTAGGAACTGGAAAAGTCCTTATGGGTTTTGTCTGAGACTGTAGAATACCAGAAAGACCTTAAACTCCTCGAGGCCTGGGCTTCTCGCTGGCAGATGAGATTTGCGCCAACAAAGTGTCACACCTTGCGTATAACGTTAAAAAAATATTCATCTGAATTTACGTACAACTAATGTAATACCGCTATCGAAGGCGTTAGATTCCACAAGCACCTTGGGGTATACATAACGTACTATACACTGAACTGGACCAAGCAATGTGAGGAAGTACAAAAGAAGGCAAATCGCGTGCTTGTCGTCCTACAACGCAACATTCACTCTACTCCGTGTGAAGTCAAAGAACGTGCCTATCAAGTCCTTGTACGCCCCATCACCGAGTATGCTTGTACAGCTTGGAGTCCTCATACCGCAAAGGGAATTGCAGCTGTAGAATCGGTTCAAAGACGTGCGGCCAGATTCGTGTATAATGACTATCAGAGATCTACAAGTGTGTCTTCCCTACTCGACGAGCTTCACTGGCCATCACTGCAAGATTGAAGGAAAATGGTAGACCTCTTACTCTTTTACAAGATCCACTATAACTTAGTCAGTTTGCCTTTTCCAAGTGACATGACTCCTAATATTTCCTGTACCCGAAAGTCGCATAACAAGACATACAAGCTCTTACGTGCAAATATTGATCCTTACAAGTACTCTTTCTTCGCCCGTTGCATACCTGTATGGAACAGTCTCCCGCCTGACGCTGTTAATTCTACAACACTGTCCCAGTTTAAGGCTTCTCTAAAAAGTACCACCATACTTACTACCAAAATTTAGACCTTGACCATCCATTGCTGTAATTAGCCAAGCTATTTGCAATTAAAATGATTAAAGATTAAAGATACATGATCATTGAAGTTCACCTAGAACACGCTCATGATTATTGAAGTCAGGTTAGTGACAATGTAAAACATATTTTCACAACCACCTACTCATGTCACTGAAGAATGCCTCTGGAAGTGAAGGAAGAGGACATCCTTTTTTCTTCAATTGTTAGTACCCTACTCCATATGTGCCTCTCTCCCCCTCCCCTCCCCCCTTCCCCACAAAATAGGTTTCACAAAAGATGGCAAACACTTGTTTTATAATTACATTAATGTTGCAGTGTTCCTGTGTACAAATATATTGTATTATCATAACAAAGCCCTAGTATACGTACCTATTACTGATGCCAAATCAAATGCTGTATATCCTTCCCTTGCTTGTACGTAGACATCTGCCGAGCTGTCTAGCAATAGCTTCACTACATGCTTGTGGCTAAAGTCATTAACAAAATCCTAATTAGGAGGGCATTGAGTAGACAAAAACATAACATTACTGAGCGGTGTATTTGCACTTATCTACCTCTGCTCTGCCAAACCTAGGTATGACACAGGGCTATTGATGACAGATGGGCTCGAGCTCAAGTACAGTGATAACTAATAGGTTCTGGTTCGAGCATATCTTGTGCATGTATAGGGTTAAATAATATAAAACAAGAAGATGGCAGGGCAAATAAAAAATAAGTGTGTATGTCAACAAAAACAAGAGAAGTGGCCCTCCTCTGCTCCTATGTCTACGATGGTGGCATTAGCTACAAAAACAGATAAAATAATCAGGGGTTTTTGAGTGGGCAGACTAAAAAACACTGTGTATAATAAATATTCTTTATTCTTTATAAAAAGAAAAGTATTTGAGATGATGTCAGCTTCTTGGCAAAGTCTGATAACGATCCCTTTCACAACCAGGCAGTTTGTCTGGAATTTGATATCAGCCCCAGGGGTTGCAGTGGACAGACTATAAAAACTATTGTACATCATGAACATTCTTTATAAAAAAAAGTGATTGAGGTGTTGAAAGCTTCTTGGCAAATCCTGTTAACAATCTCATTCACAACCAGTCAGTTTTCCTGGGGTTCAGCCCCTGAGTTGAATTTGATATTTTTAGCAGACGCCAAAGAAATCAATATAAAATCTTGATATAACCTCCAACATATAGTTTTACTGATTTATGTAAACTGTAAATTTAAAATTAAAAGTGTATTCTATTGAGTACCATTACCTGTAATATGTAGCCTGCATGAGAGCTGTCCATCCTCTGATTTTATCTTGTCTATCAATGTTAGCACCTTTTTCAATTAAAAGTTGAGCTACTTGAAGATGCCCTCGTATGGCTGCAAACATTAATGGTGTTGTCCCATCTTCATCTAGGTCACATACAACATACTTCAAATTAATTCTTTTTAAATTTCATGAGTGTGAAACAGACCATGCTGTGTTGTGATTGTATCATGCATGATCAGTGCCACATCATTCCAAATTCATGCTGTAATCATGCTATTGTCACAGTCATAAAAAATCTGTTCTACTTCATAATAGACCATAATCTCAGTTCTCAGTTCACAGTTCTTGTCATCCAACTTCAGCCTTCAGTTGACAGTGTGAAATATATTCTTTAGAAATTGACTATAGCCCATGGCCATGTAAGGAATGCACACACCAACAAACAATTGAAACACTGTAAAACTCCATGGGCTGTAGTCAAATTCTAAAGAAAATACTACACATTGTCAAGGCTGAGGTTGAGTGACGAGAACTGTGAAATAGTCTATTGTGCTACTAATTTGGCACAATAAGTTCACACAACTTGTCATCAGGCCAAAGTCATCAAAAAGACAATACACACTAAGATTTGAATCTCAAGAGAACAACTTATAATATTACAACCCCAGATTAACATATGTATATATATATATATATGACAGCCAGGATTTTAAAGGCCAATGAGCTTTTATCATGTAATTTCAAAAGTCACAGTACAGAAATATAATTAATATAGCTGGAACTCACAAAGATATGAATTTTCCGAAATCGAAATTAAAACCTTTGCTGGTAGGCAAGAGATGCCTACCAGCAAAGGTTTTCTTACAAATTCACACTTTTCAAAAATTCATATTCTCGCGAGTTTTGGATTTAATTCCTTCAAACTTCACTGTCTTGCTAATTTTAACATGCTCTTTCCAGCTATGGTAATTCTTTTTCTGTTTTACGAATTTAAAAATACCTGATAAAAGCTCATTTACACAATACAATTTTTGCTTACATCTTGTCTCATGCAACAACCCTACAACTTGCTTACAACTGTTGCGTGCGACAAGAACAAAAGGTTGTAGGATTTTCAAACACGCTTTAAAACATTACAACAGTTAATTGTAAGCAAGTTAATAGGGTTGTTGTATGCAACAAGTTAAAAGCAAAATTGTATCGTGTAAATTGGTCTAAAGGATGACACCTTATCCAGTTAAATCATCATGTATTGCTGATTGTGTGTGCCAGGAATATGTTATCACGTTACATACAATGATATATACGTGTATCTAATTTTCCAGTTTCCGCATGAGGTGCAATAGGATTATATATGTCAAGTGGTCTCTTAGAAGAGGTTAAGAACAAAAAAAATTTGAACTCCAACAGCGGTCTCGCTCCATTAGAGGAAATCATCAAAAAGATTCCTACAATTGTGGTTTGAATAGTGAGGGGCACTGGGAAATTGATACCATTTAAGACTATTTTGAGAATAAAACAAAAAAGCTTCAAAAATGTCACTTAAGTCATTTTTATGGGCAGCACTTCAAATATAATTTCATACATAACAAAACTATAAAACAAAGCTCATGGTAGTATATTGGTAGGTACCCTCTGACTGAACTGCTTACGCGATTTTTTGTATAACCATGAAAACAGCAAAATTCACAGCACAGTGCTGAGCCACAACAGGGTTTCAAATGTTTTTTCTATACATCATAGCACTAACAAAGCTGTGCTCTAGCAGTGTCATGTTGCCTAGGCAACTAGCATTTGTTCTCCAATGACTAAAAATAAAGTATGGTACACAGTATGGAAAGTACGGTATGGTAAAGCAAGTGTGGTAGCTAGGGAGCCGTGACATTAATTTGTGTAATTGCACTGAGACAATGCCACAGCTTATTGGAGTCTGTTTCACAATCGCACAAAAGGTGCTCTACATGCATATACAGTGAAACCCCCACTAACAGACACCTCCCATAAGCAGACACCTCCCATAAGTGAACACCTCCCTTAAGTGGACACCTCCCATAAGCAGACACTTTCCATAAGCAGACACCTCCCATAAGTGGACATCAACCCTTGGTCCCTTCTCCTAACAAACCCTACATTTTTAACCTCCCATAAGCAGACACCTCTCATAAGTGGACAATTAAATCCCCCAGTCCCTTCTCATGACAAACTCTACATTTTTAAACACCCATAAGCAGACACCTCTCATCAGCAGACACCAATTCCTGGTCCCAATCATGTACCTGCTTATGAGAGGTTTAACTGTACTCATTATTGTTATGATTAATTATAAAGTTCCAATTAACCTGTGGCATTGACATCTGTGTCATCCATTTCAAGGAGCTCGCGAACACCTTGGACATCACCTAAAAGAAAAAAAAAATCCCAGTCACACTTTTGGACATTTTGTGTGATAAAAAAAACATTTTGTATATCTATGTCCATGTAGAGCAAACAGTGAGAGATACCTGCAGGCAGACCAAAATATTTTCCTAACTTTTGGACACTGATGAATGTTTACATAGTAACTTAGGGAGACAAGGAGTTTAAGGATTCACAATAGAGCCCTAAAATCCTGCTATCCCACCACGTTTTCACAGAAATCCTGCATTCCAGGAAATCCTAATCCTTTGGAATGTTCAGTTTATTAATCATTCTTTGTTAGTTAGTAGGTTAGTTCCCACGCTGGGAAACATTCTTGGATAGTCATTTTGTCTATACTTGACAGAAGGAATTCATCTCATAGCATTTTAGGGCTTTTAATGTTCTTATTTATGTTGAAAATTATGCACAAAATTTTTCAAGTTCAGGAATTCAATTCACGAGGTCTTTTATCCCGCTGCTCTCTTTCAGAATTCCTGTAACTCGATCCCCAATAAATATGAAATTTTGCTCCTGATGGTGCTCACTTGTATTTTGGAATGCATCCCAAATCCCACCTCCCAAAACAGCCAGGTCCAGCCTTCTGCCAAACCTATTGTTGATTGTCAAAGCTTTACTAATTTCTGGTCAACTGTGCTCGTTTACAGTGATTTAAGAAGTATACAAAACATTGCCCGTGACCACAAAAATACGTAACACGTGCTATGGTCACGTAAATGTATGGCACGGAAATTGGTGAGGCACGTGCAAGGACTTTCTGGTAATGTCATAGCAAAACATGCCCCATACCATGAGATTTTTGTGGTTACAAGGAATTTGAATTATTATTGTATTTGTATAAAGTACCACTTCTTGCTGCTTCTATAATACTTGGTCTAAAGGTCTTTTGGCCTGAAATAAAAGGTAGAATTTAAGAAAAGAAAAAGAAATTTTCCTTTGTAATTCAAAGGTGACAATGTGTTATTTTGTTTTAGGATATTATAATAGTCTAATATTGAGGTTTTGGCATAATAATAGTGAGATTAATTAATCGATTAATTTGGTGTTTGCTGTTTTATGTATTATCGTATGTATAGTGTAATTGCGTGATATCGATATCAACCAAAAATCAGACACTTATGATCCATTGTTTGGAAGAAAAACAGTAATCGCCGATGAACAATGGAATTATCCTACCATGAACACTCCACGAGCGCACGAACATAAACAGACATCGACATAAATCTTGCGGAATGAATAAATCATTCAAGTTTGGACTAAACAACTTGGGTATTACCTAAAAGTTGTGGTCTTGTAGTTGTTCTTCGATCTAAATAAGCTTCAACCTCTGTTCTTTGCCGTATAGCAGCAATTTCTAAAGCAGTTTGGTTCAGTATATTTGTTACGTTTGTGTCTGCTCCGTACTTGCAAAGTGCTACGCACACTCTTACTTACTTACTTACTTACAACCCGATGACTAGAGTGATTTTCATAAACCTGTGAAATAAAACTTAGCTTATTAAACACTACTAAACTCTAAAGCTTTTGTTTTTTATTGTTTGAATTTGATTATTACACATTAAGGTGTTTCAAAGTAGTTGTTGACGCGCTACACCTCTCATTTTAAATTCGCGATTTCATGGACTTCTTCTCGTCGGATCAAAATATCCTTTGGACAAATTATCAAGCAAAGATTGAATTTTTGAATGATAGTAATTTTAAGTCAATCTGTGTTTTTACAGCAAAGATAATCAATGATCGTTTAAATCAGTCTTTCTAAAATATCTCCCGTTTACGATGAGCTTTTGAAAAACGAAAACATAGGCCTAAAACTTCACATTCATGCACACATACTTATAGTAAAATCAGACAGTTTAAACAGAGCGATTTTGAGTACTAGACGCAAACATTTTTTATGCGTATTTTGTGTCGCAAAAACTAAGGTATAGCTTGTCATGCAGAAAAGAAATACTCAGCGCTCAAACATATGCGCCAAAATACTGAAAACACGTTGCTATATTGTTGTTCTTTCTCTCTGGTAAATTGCACTGGTTTAAGTGTTCATTTGGCGGAGTTATGATTTTTCTTCTGATAGTATATGGGATTCACTAGCTGCGACAATTTTAACTTTCAAGCGGCGTAAGAGATATCTCTTCAAGTCATCACTGTTTCAGTTAGAGCCCAAAATCACGGCTATACTTACTCAAAGTATCATAAAACACGCAGCAGAAATTTATTAAATTTGATATGTAAAGCAACATTTTTAAATTTCACTTGAATACAGTGCTTCAAACGCGCCGGAGTAGAATCAAACTCGTGTGTACAAATGCATGACGATGGCGTGATGCTTGCTAATTATGTCACGGTACATTCCTTCGCGCCCGTGTTACGACGCATTTGCATATAGTGCCTTTACACTTCATTTCGATGCAATGCCTGCAACTAAAAGTTCGAGAAGTAAGAAAAACCGTAGACTTGCTGCACGTTTGGCAAGAGAAAAAAGATGGAGGAGCCGCAACTAATTTTTCCAATTTCGAGTTTTGTGTGATCCTAGTTCAAATAAAACCGCGGTATGCAAATGCATCGTAACACGGGTGCGAAGGAATGTAGCGTGACATAATCAGCAAGCATCACGCCATCGTCATGCATTTGTACACACGGGTTTGATTCGACTCCGGCGCGTTTGAAGCACTGTATTCAAGTGAAATTTAAAAATGTTGCTTTACATATCAAATTTAATAAATTTCTGCTGCGTGTTTTATGATACTTTGAGTAAGTATAGCCGTGATTTTGGGCTCTAAACAGTGATGACTTGAAGAGATATCTCTTACGCCGCTTGAAAGTTAAAATTGCCGCAGCTAGTGAATCCCATATACTATCAGAAGAAAAATCATAACTCCGCCAAATGAACACTTAAACCAGTGCAATTTACCAGAGAGAAAGAACAACAATATAGCAACGTGTTTTCAGTATTTTGGCGCATATGTTTGAGCGCTGAGTATTTCTTTTCTGCATGACAAGCTATACCTTAGTTTTTGCGACGCAAAATACGCATAAACAATGTTTGCGTCTAGTACTCAAAATCGCTCTGTTTAAACTGTCTGATTTTACTATAAGTATGTGTGCATGAATGTGAAGTTTTAGGCCTATGTTTTCGTTTTTCAAAAGCTCATCGTAAACGGGAGATATTTTAGAAAGACTGATTTAAACGATCATTGATTATCTTTGCTGTAAAAACACAGATTGACTTAAAATTACTATCATTCAAAAATTCAATCTTTGCTTGATAATTTGTCCAAAGGATATTTTGATCCGACGAGAAGAAGTCCATGAAATCGCGAATTTAAAATGAGAGGTGTAGCGCGTCAACAACTACTTTGAAACACCTTAATAGCTAAAATTTGTTTCACGGGTTTATGAAAATCACTCTAAGTGGCTTCGCCTCTTCGAGGCTGTAGCCACTAAGTGGCTTCGCCTCTTCGAGGCTGTAGCCACAAAAATTGTTAAGCCCAACATATCAAAAGAAACAATAAGCTATAATAATGATGATTTATATTAATGACAAACCTTCAATGTCCATACATTCCTCGCTAAAAACAAAACGAAGAAAAAACAGAGTCAGTTTTTAGCACATGGTCGAGTCTTTCAAGTTTTTTAGAAATGACAAACATGTTCGAGTCTTTAATTCAAATTTTTTAGACGATTAGCAGTAATACACAAACAAAACATGTAATATTTAATCACTTTAGACTTAAATTTGTTGTTCTTGCTTTAATTTATTCACGATGTCAAGTAATTTGCATGATAAATGAAGATTCATGAATAAAACAATACCTTGCTTACCCAGCATCGCCACGAGAAGCCATTTTGAGCGAGGATGAGCCTGCGTTACCCGACAGCAGTAACATTCTACAGTACACCGTGAGACCTTGCGGCCAGGGGCGGGTTTATTCATATTTCTGCCCAATAAAACTTCTTTTTGTTTCGGCCCTCAGGCCGAAACGTTACTGTGTTTGGTTTGCTAACCCATAATTTTTGGCTCGTCTGTCAATTAGCTGTCATACTTTTATAACACATGTCGCATTCTTTTCACGTCTATTAAAAAATTGTTGGTGAAAACCTACCAACAAATGTTATTTGACGTGCCTGTCACCGACATCCAATCGCATGAAAGGAAGCGCTAAAACGTTTTGCAAAGATTGTGTTATCTATTGTTTATTTGACCGTGGGAACACCCCTTTCTGATTGGTCGGGAATAGAACTTGTAACAATCATACACGCCCTTTTCATCACTTGTGTGAAATTAGCCAATCTGGCACGAGAGGAAATCATAGAAATCTCGATGAATGCGTTTACGCTCTATTTATAATAGTCATTGGAAATTTTATGGCAAAATTGTCATTAAAACACACGGATTTGCAGGATTTACAGCCCTAAACTAAAGGCCGTTTATCGAGGTTTGTTGCATTACTGCATTGCAACATTGCTTAAAAACTTTCCGCTTAGTTGAGTCACAATGCCTCCCGCTGATATTAATGAACAAATTTGATTTTCAATCAGTTTACATTTTTCTTTGCAAGTTAGAACTCCAAGTCTCGTAAAGAAATCTAAAGGGTTTTGAGCGGGCCGAAACATCATTGCTTTGAAGCAATATAGGCTTGTTGCTTTTGTATTGAGCTTTTATTCGTACTTCTCATTAAATATTTCATGGCTGAATCATTTATTGTGATCCTAACTCCGATCCTAACTCCGATCCAAACTCCGATCCTAACTCTGATCCTAACTCAGATCTCAACTCTGCAAATAGCGATCCTCAACAAGACACTAAGGGACCATTCATTTTTTGTCAGGGAGAGGGGGGCGGTGGAAATATGGGGGAGGGGGGGCATTCAAAAAAATCAGGCCTATAGAGGGGGGGCCACATGTAGAAGAATCAATGTCAAAAGGGGGGCCATTCAAAAACATCATTACCAATGAGCTTTTATCAGTTATTTTTAAGTAAGGGAAACAGAATAGAACATTTCTGAGTTACTACTTTACTGCCTATTGCTGAGCGGCTCGCGCTTCGCGCTCGCAAATTAAAATGTACTGATATTACAAAATCCAAAACTAGTTATATGTGCTAACTACTCATTTACTGAATCAGAAATGTAGTACTTTTGAGTTACTTTCATGCCTAAAACTTTGACGAGCGGCTCGCGCTTCGCGCTCGCATAATGTCGTTATTGTACATGGTTTCTGAAAATGTTCTGCTTGCTCTCAGAAGAGCAAGAGCTTTATTCTTTACAGAAAATTGATCCACCCTGATTCCGAAACGAATCCCCATTCAGAATGCAGCCTACGGGCCTGTAAATGATCATGAAAAACGAAATAATCTGACATTAAAGTACATGGATTGCTAACATTTATACAACTGCAACAATCTTTTGATATCCTTTTAGGGATCATTCATTTTTTATCAGGGAGGGAGGGGAGCGGTGGAATTTTTTTGGGGGGAGAGGGGGGGTCATTAAAAAAAATCAGGCTTATAGAGGGGGGGCTAGTTTTTCTTGTATGGACTCCTGCTGGAATTCCACCGCCCCCCCCCCCCCCCCCCCCTCCCTGATAAAAAATGAACGGTCCCTAAGCTTAGGGAGCATTCATTTTTTAAGAGGGGGAGTGGGCCGGAGGAATCACAGGACGAGTGTCTGAAAAAAAAGTCAGCCCTCCTTTAACTGAGCATTAAATTTTCGTGACCCCCCTCGCTGAGGTTGTGTAATTTATGTTGACCCCACCCCTTACATAAAAATTCTAAGTCTGTATGTGGTCTGTAAATACTTTTATTTTTTGTCCTTTTCAACTGACAAAGCGTGTCTTCCAATGGCCGACTCGATCTTCTGCCAAAACGATTAAATGTTGGAGAAACATGAAATTCGTCGCACTGCAATTCATCCACTTCATCTTCAGATTCAATAACTTCATCTTCAGAGTCGACAAATTCGTCATCTCCAAATTCAATAAGAATTTCATCTTCATCTTCATACAGTTTTTGATATATTTTATTTACAGTTAAGTTGAACTGTTCAAAAACATTTATGCAAATTGTTTCATAGTTTAAAAGTACTATAGTTACTGATCATTCTAGCTAGTACATAATGTTGTGTTTATTTAATAAAAAAGTTTGCTTTAGGACACATTTTTAGATTTAATACTATTAATATAAAATTTTTTACATGACCCCCTACATTATAGACAAAAAAAAAACGCAATGGCCCCACATTTTTAAGATGTAAATTTGACATGACCCCCCCGTGATTCCTCCGGCCCACCCCCCTCTTAAAAAATGAATGCTCCCTTACATTACAATCAAACTCACCGATACATCATACAAACATCCTCGGGGACCCAGGGCGAAAGGGGAGGGGAAGGACCGGAGGGGGAGGGGGAGGGGGAAGGAAAGGAAAAGGGGAAACCCTTTCCCCTTTTCCTTTCCCCTCCCCCTCCCCCTTCCCCTCCGGTCCTCCCCCTTCCCCTCTGGTCCTCCCCCTCCCCCTTCGCCCTGGGTCCCCGAGGATGTCATACAAAATATAGTACGCCTTGAGAAAATCAATTGATCCTTTCAAATATTCTCTTCAAAAAGACATGTTTTCTCCAGCCATCGTTTTGAAGCCACGTAGATTTGGTACCAAAGTGATAATAGACATTTTGAGAGAGTCTACTGGGTGCTTTAACTTTTAGGCGACAATTTAACTGCTCGCCCTAAGCCACTCAAAAATCCATTTTTGGTCTCAATTAGTGGCCCCCGTCCTTAAGCGCGGGAATTTTTTGCTAATTGTTTTGATTTGTTTGGCTAGGACAAAAAAGTTTTTCTAAAATTTTTTTACTTTAGATTTTTTGTTATTTTTCTTTGGAATGGCTCCTAATTTCTTACAAAGTGATGATATCTTTATTTGCATTGACAATTTCTGTTCCTTGCTAGTGAAACCGGAAGTCAACTGTACGAAGCCAGTCAAAACCGGCGATTTTTTCTTTATCGAGTTTACCAACGAAGATTTTTTTGAAATCGGCTGGTCAGCCATATAATAAATAAGTTATTGACCGAGCTTGTTCGGTCCGGATAGAAGGATATTTGGTCTCGTTCTTTTTTGCGTTTGTACGATCGGCTCGGTCCGTACCTGAACGCAAAAAAGAACTCGACCAAATATCCTTCTATCCGGACCGAACAAGCTCGGTCAATAACATATATGTATATTTTGAGGGAGTAAAAAAGCAATAGGCTGATTTAGCTTGCCTAAATGTTTTTCACATTTCCGACAGTACCTTTGAAAACATTAGATTCTTTGTTTGCATGAAATTGCACCTTGACCAAATGAATCTTTGTTCCTAAGAGGATTGATGGGTAAACTTCACAGCATGATAAAAATCGGTCTAGAGTGCTTACAATATAAGCTTATCTGTGCAAAACTTTGTAAGAAATTACACAAATTATACAATATAGAAAACAAAGGATTTTGTGCTATTTAGTACAATTTAGTTTGCTAACTTTTTCACGGATATATTGTAAGCACTCTATTTCAGTCATCAACACACTATTATTAATATTGGGAATGGGCAGCACATACATGCACCCATTTGCCCTATATCCCATTGCTTGGGTGTACAGGGTTTTTTGTGGTGCATGATCAAGCATTTTCATTTTTGTGATTTGGGAATGGAAAAAAATAGTTTTTGTGAAAACATTTATGTGACATGATTAAGCAGTTTTCTAGTTGTCTTTCCTCTCATTTTGGGAATATATCAGACAGTTATCTGTGATTCTTGATTTGATGTAAATTGTGAATTGTGCCGTGGACCCCTCTTTATGCCCAGAGTGCTTTCCTACAAATCAATTTGTGATCACCCCTTCTGCCTCCCTCCTCTTTCCCTTCTTTTCACTCTCTACCCAGTAAATGAGATGCTCAAGAACCTGCTCATGCATGATGATAAAGTGAATATTCCATTGAAAACAAACAAACAAACAACACCAATAAGAAATACGAGTATCTTTATTCCTGTTACATTCCTGTTAATAATTCGACCTTTCAGAACCTTCATTTACACAGTTCAGTTGCTATATTTACTTATTTACATCATATTTACTCCATCCATACTTTCATTTCTCAACCAATTATCTCATATTTTAAAATCAGCTATTTGATCATTGACTAATAGACTGGTTTGGGTTGTTGAGTTGGTAGGATTCCAAATCTCTTTTTCAAGGTTATTCTATGTCTTGAATACTTGTCATCTGGTGAAAAACGAGCTGCAAAAATAATCAAGAATTAATTTATAGATACAGCAGAGTGCGTTTAGTCTCACTGTTCAATAGTTAGATAAATTTAGTAAATTTAGTTATTTAGGTGCCATCACCTAAAATAGTAAAAGCCTGCCAAATCAGTGGTCAAGCAAATCAGGGGGACCCCACTAATCGACGAGCAAACATATTTACAATACATATTTATTTTTTAAACAATTCTACCTTATCACTCCCTCCCGAAGAAACAAACTGTTTTCATGTGAATTGAAATTTAGCTGACGTCATCTAAAATAGTAAATAGCTTATCTAATTTAGTTGACATCATCTATTCAACAGTGAGACTAAAAGCACTCTAGCAATGACAGTTACACTTCCATTTTCCTATAATAACCCTAATTTCTTTATGTTTTTCCTATTTGGGAAATACTTAGTTTGAGAGCAGGGTATCCCTTTTCTTAGCAAATTTGGGGGGGGGGGGCACTATCTACCTCTGCCTCTGTACCATCCCACTGTTGTTGATGACACTGTGGCAAAACAACTGCACATGCACAAATTTTCACAGGCTTCTTTGCATCTTCACCACAGGAATCCCAAGCAATGTTTTTAGAATATTGAATTTATCAATGAATTTTTTAGCTTAATTTTCAGTACTGGTGCAATCAGGAAAGTACTAGGTGAAAAGGTAGAGGCAGAATATGGCTCAAACTGACTAAGTTTGGCTTTTGTGGCTTGAGTTTCACCAGAAAAGTTTTTGTTTACACTGCTGAATGTTTTCATTAGGGAGGTGTCTCATAAAGCAAGCAAGCATTGTACACCATGCCTTCGTGCTGGAGCAGCATTTGTAACTCAAAATACACATATCAAATTCACCAGCATTTAATTCAAAATTTGTTTGCTACATGTATTGAACTCTCAAGACTCCCTCCCAGATGCCTTTGCAGCCTGAATGTCAGTGTGACCAAAACCTACAGCAACTCTGTATGTTTACTCACTATTTGTGTCCGATTTGCACGTTATTAGTTGAATCAAGACTTCCTAATAATTACTTATCTCTTTAATTGTCTCAAAAGGCACAATTTCTGGCTAAATTCCCTTAAATTCCTCGATAATTACATATTAAGTTACCTGGATGAGCTGACACTGTTGGTTGGCCATTTGGATCAACTTTCTGAAAAACAATAAAATTTGATTTACTTCTTTGATATTTAACGAGAACTTTATGAGAAATTTTTGATTTCTTGAGAAATAGGTTGCAACTATAAACAAACGCTACCACTCAGCTAGAAGCATGTTCTTTACGGGCTAATAGACAAAGTAAACACCATTTTTAACAAGCTTTTTCAGGTTCCAAAAATATCAACAACTTTATAAATACCTGAAGTGTGTAAACTCGCTTTCCTCCGTCATCTAAGTAGTACATGAGATGCATTTTTGAACGATTTTCGGCGATAAAGAACGAAGAACAACGTAACTGATTGCAACAACACGTGGAAAACGCGACCCGAGGGACTGGACACATTAACACAGGAAACCCAAACCAAAGTAGAACTTTGATTGAACGACTTTTTAAGGTGGCTCGATACGGTTTTTAGGAGAAAAACTAAGTTTTCCACAGTAAATTATTTAAAGAGATTTTTCAAAAATCCTACATTTCGCCTTTCATTCTACAAACAACTTTCATCCTAAAAAATAATAATCACTCTAGACTAAGTTGGTCTATTTGCTCCTTGGGCTTTCTGTGGTTGTCTTTCACACACAAAATCCAAAATGTTGCAAATTATATTCTATATTTTAGTTATCATCATCAAAAATAACAACTCTTCAAGTTGGAGTAGTGTGTATGTTCGTAGTGTGTAAGCATCCTTTTAAAAAACTACAGAGGGATTTCATGGTTATGTTTTTGGTCAAAATAATAGACCTTTTTTCCCAAGAAAAATGAAATTGTGAAATCTTTCTATGCAAAGCCAGTAATTTTCCTGTTGCTGTTCATCTTCTTGTCAGCTCATTGCTTCACAACAGGAAAACCAAGAGCCTCAACTTGGTTGGGAGGGAAGGGGAAAGAACTAAATACAAATTGTACTTGAACTTTTGTATTTTATTTTATGTACTGAATATTATACACATAAGTTCCAATCAGAGAAATACTCAAAGTCATTAACAGAAGGTTCTATTTGCATAGTATGTGAAATATGCCGTTGTCCAATTAAAGCTGATTAATCTATCTACTGCCGAAGGATTTTTTTATCCAACAGATACCGCTATCCCCTCTTTGTGCAAGCACTGGCCTGTACACAGTTTACAATATTTCATTTATTCTTGTCAAATTATATAGACTTTGAACTGCATCAACATCAAATATGCTAACATGTTCACTACGAAAAAGTCAAAATACTATTGCCTAGGCTTCAAAAAATGAAAAATGATCTGTTCAGACTGTGCAGTGTAACAAACTGTTGTACCTTGTACCAACAATTTTGATTATATTGTCTAACAGTTTTTCTCTTAACACTGCACAAGACACAACATAACACAATTAGGTCAACAAGACCACATGGCTTTTCTACTTTATTGAAAGATCCCATTTCTAGATCTTTTATCAAGACACAAGTAATGAACTTCTGTATATTATTCCCATTTCTAAGAAAACCTATCTGTTCCTAGAAAGCTACCCAAGTCTCTTATGCCATTCCCCTTTGAATATGTAATTCAATGTACATTCATTTGTTTTTGTACACAAATTTGATGTTGCTAGAACCTTTATATATAATTACACAACTATTCTTAATGTTCATCAAAAAAATGTTAATTGCCACTAATAATGGCTACAAAGAGATCATAGTCAAAACTCTCCGCAACAGCCCCCCCCCCCCATCCCCACATAGTACATGCATGGATCATAGTACATGTATGGATCATAAAGATTGTAAAAATAAAGAATATGGCCGACAAATGGACAACAAATGACTGACAAACCATCAAAAATGTCCAACAAATTAACAACAGACAGCCAACAAACAACCTACATATGGCTGACAAAACGACCAACAAAAAGCTGAAAAAAGACTGACTGTTGGCAGACAGTAGGTTATTCTTTACTTTTAACCACATATTAAACAGTGGAGGCTGAAAATGTGTTGTTGTAGAGAGAGTTGTTGACAGTCGGCCACGAGCAGAAGTTTGACTATATATATTGTTATTTACACAATCTCAATTTTGAGCCAAGCAATGTTGCAATTAAAAAAATGTTCTGCAAAACACTGTTTTTCAACTGTTCTATACATTATGGTATTATGTATCAAAAGAACCAGTTAATGCAATGATAGAAATAAAAAAAGTTAGTACCTCAAAACCTAACTAAATTTTAATATCATAGTTATTTCATTATTATTTGTGGCTTTTTGTTATTACTAAGGCAACCAGCAGAATAATCACAACAACCTGATAAGAAAATAATACATAACATCTTTCTTGAGCTTTTTTGGTGTTGTTCAGCCTGAAATGAAATCAACATGTGAGTCGAGTGATTATTTGCAAAATACTTAATGTAGAGTAATTGTGTGTGAGAGTACAATGTCCCCCAATTAGTGCGCAAGCACTAGAAGACTTGGACACTTTACCGGTAATAAACAGTTATTTCTTTATATATTTATTTAAAAAATGACAATGGTTAACTTTAGATATCATAGCATAATACGAAACAATAATGGTTTAATATTGTCTGCTTGGAACTTTTACCTTTTTAAGCTGTTCAAGACCTTCCTCCACTTTGACAGATGCCTGTTCAACATTATAATCTATTCTATCCAAAATTGTACCCTGAAATAATTATAAAATAATATAATTTATTAACTTATAATGGATATTTTCCATACTGTAATGATCAAATGCACTAACAGTGCAACGCCCCTAACCATGGTCACCCAATTATTTTTTTACAAGATGTTCAATGAGACATATTAGGCCAAAAAAAGAGACTAAAATAAATATCGCTGAGGTAAAGGTTCCACAAAACACAGGTGCAAGTTAAATAACTTCTAAAACTTATCATTTGAAACTACTGTTATTGAATTCATCACCAAAATTGTTTTGAATGACTTACAAAACAGTTACTTTTTAGAGAAGTTTAGAGTTTTTTGTATGAGTGTAAATGGGTTGACAATAGTCCAGTTTCTAATTACTAGGAACTGCCGAGTTTCCTGACGAAAGGCGCATATACACAGCATTAGCCTCGAGTCAACATAAATTATTCAAAAATACCAGTGAGAGAAATGCAGAAATTGTTGATAAAAAAAACACAACATTCGAGTTTATTCCCATGGGTTTTCTTGAAAATGAGGCTAAGGCTGCATAAATTGGACTTTTGTCAGGAAGCTCAGTGTCTCTAGTAATTGGAAACTGGACTATTTTACCATTGCGATGTCCATAAAAAGTTTTTAATGCAAGTACAGTGTGTAAAACTTCAATGGATATTAAGTGACAATAAAAAACACAACATCAAAAACGACAGAAAAATCTGTAGTAAAACTTGATTTTCCCTATTCTCTTTCTCTATCATCTAAACACATATATCCCCACCTCCCTCCTTACAGTCGCATCAGTGCCATGATTTGCGATTGCTGCTGCTGCATTGCATGCAATGGATGTGCTTTTTACCCAGTCATACAAAATCCTTTATTTCTCTTTTATTTTTATTGAGAACTTACCTGTTCAACAATCATTGTTGCTAAATCTCTGAATATTTCATTTAATTCTGATATAGACTGTACTATTGATTGGATTTCCTTTTCTCTGAGTTCAATCAGAGCTGAGTTTTCTTCTACTAATCTCATTTGATCCCCTGTAAATCCCTGCAAAAATATTTTAGAGTAGTTATTATGGCTGAACTTATGATGAAGAGATAGCCATGAAAATGGCCTAAATAACTTTAGATTTGCAGGTACTGATATTGTGCCATAAAAAGTCCATTGATAACATTCTGGACCATTGAGAAAACTTTTAAAAAATCCAGTAGCTCACTTAGTCATTTTCATGAGAAACTCTTAAGGATTAAAGCTTCAAATGAATGAATTTAAAGTAGTATGTTGAAGTTTGTAGTGAAGTAAAACATTGATTTTCCTATTCTCTATCTCTATAACATAAATACATGCATCACTCCCTCCCTCCCTCCCCCTCCCTTCCTACTCCCTCCCCCCTCCCTCCCTCCCCTCCATCCATACACAGTCACACCACCCCTAGACAGGTCCAAGGCATAGTAAGTGACCCAAGCCATTGCCAATAATGGCTGTGTTAAACTGCCATGACAAATCCATGTCTGTGAAGAAAAGACCCAGTAAATATCCGGCCCTCAACAGGTCTAGAGTGCAGTGTGAATGCATGTGCACAAAACCAGTCATGTAACATCACTTACCCTATCATATAATTCATCATCTTCCACAACATCTTCATTCATCAAAGCACTGCTTGTTGATGGAAGGCCAGTGTCAAAAAATTGCCGCTCTCTTTCCTCTCGATTTTTCAATCCTTCAAAAGTAAAAAAAATCAAGTTATATGTTTGTTTGGGTGCATTGTAAAATGAATCTATTCTATACTTACTTTTCAAATATGACGACTGGCTTTTTCTAAAGTTTGTAGATAAATCTTGAAGACTGACTGCTAATGATGATGTTACATTTTTAAGAATACGCTGTTCTTGTTTCCCAGCACCACGACTTTGTTTACTCATACGCTGGATTGCATTTTGACTTTGATGAAACATCTGGAAAAGCAAGTGAGCAAAGCTCAGTTGGCAATACTTCCTAGGTGATGTCCCATTAATAATGAGTTTATTTTGATTACCTGTGTGATTTCTTTGGTGGTAATTTCAATGGTCTGTTCTTCGTCTATGCTGTCATCTAGTGTAGGTCTGTTTAAATGTCTGTCATGAAGTGTGGACAAGTCTGTCACTATATATAGGAATAATGTAAGATTAGTTTCATAATAGACAACAATAATAGTAAAACTTTATCAGGGTAATACAGTGTATTCTAGAGGCATTGGAAAATATATATACATGTACATACTATCTGTGGGCATCTCCATGCTTGCTACCACTATATGATCTCATATACTTTAAACACAAAATTATCCTCAACTCACGTTGATTTTGCCGAGGGAAGAAAAAACAAGGAAGCCAATAAAAAACTCTTGTGACAAGGGAGAGAACAACATATAAACAAACTCAGTTCACATACAATCATGAGCACCCAATCTGGGACTCATAGAGATGAGAAGAGAGCAAACAGTTAACCAATGACATTGGCTTTGTATCATTATTCTATACTTTGCCGTGGTAACAAAATAGAATCACATCACAAATTAACTTTATACTTAAGGTAGAAACAGTCATATGAAAAGTGTGAGTTATAGTTTCTCAAGCTTTCTTACTTCGCTGTTTAATTCTTGTGATATCATATTGTATCTGAAATCAAAAAGGATAATAAATTTTTATCTAGCAATAATTGTTAGAACAAAATTAGAAAATAAAACAAAATTAGAACAATAAAACAAGAAAATAAAAACAACAACTAAAACAAAACGGAGTAACTCTACCAACCTCCTCTACTGAGTCAATCCTGTAGGAAAACAATAAAGCAATATTGTAAATTTCAAGTTTATGAATTGATGATAAATAAGTGATAAAGTATAAACTTGACTTGATTAAGGAAATACAAAGAAAATCTATAATAAGCTGTCACACACTGTACAATACTTCAATTATTGTACACTTATACATTGTAAAAACCATCCAGTGAGTTATATATCTTATTTCATAGCGTACAAACTTAATTGACTAAAGATGAGTTGTTCTGTACACTATGCCTACCATTGAGGTGGGAGAGAACTAAGAGGGCCTTGAGTTCCTGTCTCAGGATCAACCTTCTGAACCAAGGCAACCGTATCATCATCCTGTGAATAAGGAGCATATAACTACACAAAATTAGCAATCAATTATAAAAACACGAAATTTGAACGAGTTGTGTCAAAGTGAGTTCAAAATGTACCCCTTCGAAACTGGTACGTACGGCAGAATCTCCCAGTGAATAAGCTTTAAAACGACTTATCTCGGTCCTTAAGTTAAAGTAAACGTCTGTAAGGCTTCTAGTCGCCATATCTAGAGGATTTAATGCTCTTGTAAGACAGTAAACTATTAAGAAATGGCATTCCAGCGGAGAGACACATCCGCCATTTTGAAAAACTATACAGCTGGCATGTACGAAAGAGACTGGGGACGATTTCCGGTTTGACGTCGAAACATTCTTTGATACTTACTATGTTCCAAAAGTCGCCGTTTTTGTGAAACTTGTTCCCGCGAAAATACGAAAATGTGTCAAAATGGGATCTTCTTGTTACTTTGATTTCACCTTCTTGATTTCCTCGTTGCTCCAAGTCCAAGTCTGACCATCTTGGTTGGACTCCTATGGTGGAAAATCCTCTGCTCATCCCGAAAAACGTGGAGTGCTTAGCTTATCCAGGGGACCATTAGGAAACTGTCCTTTCAAGTTAGTAAATTTACCTCCACTGTCAAGATAAGTAACTACAGGAAATCTAATCTTGTAGTTTTTAAAATGACGGTTCCTTTCTTTTGACCACCGCCAAAACTCAATAAATTTTCGGAAATTGTCTCGGTTTGGAGCTCACAGCTCAACAGTATGTTCATCCATAAACATCTTCAGGAACTGTACATGTTGTTAGTCTAATGACTGGAGTAATTTGAAAGATAATCGCGCCATTCTAACAACAGAATCAAAAGAGTACGCGCATGCGCTGTGTAAAACCTGTCTACACCACCCTAAAGTACCTGTATCAAGATTATTTGGCAGTTTATTTACAAAACACATGACAAACATCGTTTGTCACGCTAGTAATACCAAACGAGCAAGAAATAGATACTTTGTTAAAATAAATATTGTAGCTGGAAGCTGAATTACGTAATTTTTGCAAAGGAAATTTCGATAATGACCAATGACATATGATATAAAATGTAAAACTATTTTGTGACAGCCTTGCGACTGACACAGTAAATACATCCACAACTCTATATAAATCTCATACGATATTAACCTCACCCCAAAAATTTATGGAAGAAACGAAACGTTAAATGCAAGACAAATTTTGCTGTACAGAAATCGCTCTATTTAATTATAAGAATCAACGGAGATTCAATTGGACAGTTTCAAAATTACACATTCAAACCAAAGATCCCCATTATACCGGACAACTTCGAAAACACGACGTCGAGACGTCCACTGAAAACATGTCATGATACAACAGTGAAAACCCAACGTCGGCACTCGATGTCCATCACCGACTTCTCAACAATAAAAAAGAGACTGACCATGATTTTAACCGTCAAATTTTAATTTTTGTTTTTACCACTTGATTAACATTATATTTGTTTTTATATCAAGAATCAAGTGTTAAATGCCTTCAAAGAATTGTAGGATTGATACTAACAATACAAAAAACTAAAAATTAAACAAATCGCAATGCAGCAAATTTGTTTCGCCATGTAAAGGCGCTGTTACACTGTGCAATTTTCCCAGCAACTTGCAATATTTTTGGCCGAGGCAAGCTGGGAGCGAGATTCAAGATGGCTCCTCAGAGCGAAATGAGAAATTGCGCATGCGCTCGTAGAAAACGTGCCTCAAAAATTGCGAGGAAAGTTGCTGGAGGGGTGATACACTCTGCAATGGCATTGCAAGTTGCTGCAACGTGTTGCGAAAAGTAGACCATGAGTTCTACTTCATGCAACACTACGCGTAACAAAAAGAATTGCGAGACAACCCCTGTTAGACTGTGCAATCCTCCATTTCATATTTGTGGCTACAGCCTCGAAGAGGCGTAGTCCAGAACTGGACCCACTTTTCTCAACAACAATTATATACAATAAACAGTGAACGAAGAAATAAAAGAAGCGTACGCGCATTCGAAAGAAAATTTTTTTGGCATTTTGTTTGACAGCTACACTTTAATTTATGTTTCTGGAGTTACAGCAAATTGACAATAAAAATTTACATACAATAAAGCAACCTTACTAATCATCTAAGGGACTGGTCATTATTTACAGGGAGGGGGGCTGGTGGAAATGAAAATGGTAATGCTCAATTTTTGATGGCCCCTCCCCCCTTTCTACATACATACACACATACATACACACGTACCGAGTTTGGTAAAAGAAGCTTTAGGTATAGCGGTGCAGTACTGTGGAATAGCCTGCCCTCGGACATAAGACAGATTTCATCACTGCCAGTTTTCAAAAAAGAAGTGCATTCTCACAAATTTGCAGGGTGAGCCTACGATACACACGGCATTCTTGTAAAGCAGGGTTTTTATTTTATTATTGTATTTAAATTACATTTCCTTAGTTAAATTAGTGTATATTAACATATAATAGTGCGTATTGATTAGTTAAGTTTAATAGATATATTTTATAATTGTACCTGAAGAATTTACCGTGTCAAAATAAAGTTTTACCATACCATACCATATACCACATTCTTACAGAGTGAGCGTAAAAATATGTGGCCCCCCTGTAAATAATGACCAGCCCCTAAGCGCTCAGTAGTCTGATGTAAGAAATTACAATAAATAAGGCTGTAGCCACATGCGCTTAACAAGCGCCTATTTTTGGCTGTAGTTATCAGTGAGTGACACAATGGAAAGCAATATTTCTAAATTTGACCGATTGGACTCAACTCACAGTTTCTTCAGGCTTTTAACGTTATTTGTGGAAATCACGCGCATAATTTTTCGAAGTTTGGACGTAATCTCGTCTCCGATCCCGCTGCTATCTGTCAGGATTCCCGTATTTCTATCCCTCAAAAACACTAAATGGATTACTCAATGTTTATTTACACAACCGCTTAATAACCCATGGAATAATAGTACGTTAAAATATTTGTAAATACTTAAAATATAGCTGTTGTTTTTAATTGGAATTGGCAGTCACGTAGCTCGAAGTTGTCACGGAAATCCGTGTTTTTTATGATTTTACCATCATTTTTTCTCGAATTTAGGATAGTGACAGCTTATGTAATTCTCTAGGGGAGGAGGGAGGAAGGAAGGAGGTAAGGAAGTAGGTAGGTAAGTACGTTTTCAATTTGTTGTACTGAGTTATCGATATCCATCCTCCAAATGAATTACCCAATTCA
The DNA here is from genome assembly GCA_029948255.1 of Telmatactis stephensoni. NCBI lineage: Eukaryota > Metazoa > Cnidaria > Anthozoa > Actiniaria > Isophelliidae > Telmatactis > Telmatactis stephensoni. Next base: position 736,202 of record JALIZF010001857.1, on the reverse strand, counting down.
TCCATTACATGTACAATGTTTGCTGAGGTTATCATTTTACCATGTTTGCTTAAACTGCAAGAAGAGACTTATTTTGAAAGAAAATGAAATGCTTGTAGAGTGTCAACATTGCCATGCTACAATGAATAAAACAAAGTGCCAGAAGTCCTTTTATGCTAAACTGAAAGTGGTCAATCAAGAACAAATCGAAGTACCATTAGCCTTCTTTGATGACACAGTTCGTCAGCTTCTTGGAATTTACAATAATATAAACGTGAAGGGAATCAAGATTGCTCAAACTACTAATGATGAAAAAGACATTAAAAGTGCCTTACTTGAGCTAGACAGATTAGTGGTTACTCACAATGATCTAAAAGTTACAAATGTAACTGTATAAACTGCATTTAAAACTGTTTTTATATATCTATCGATTCTTTAAAAAAACGAGAAAAAAAAAGGAAAAAAATTAAAAAAATACTTATGTATTATAATGTTTAAATTACAATTATTGTTTACATGTTATTGATTATAATAAACTGTACATATACGTTCTCATGTTGTTTGTTTTGTCATTACAAGGAATGGGGAATGAGACTGGGACGAGCTAGCGGTCAACAAAGGCACAGCATTCCCAAAATTCCACGATGATCAGAACAACCAAGAGAGCATAAATAAGAGAGGGAAACTTCTTAAGGTAATGCGCTCGCGCATTCGTGCGCATAGCGTTTGCGCATGTTTTGCACGCGAGCGCGCTGATATCGAATTTGATAGGACTACCTTTGCAAGAGACAACAACGAGTTAAAATTGGTGACACATACTCTAGTTGGGAAGAAGTGCACAGGCAAGGGAGCGTCCTCGGTCCAATGTTCTTTAATCTATTTATTAATGATTTGTTTTTTCATATCAGGGAAGTGAAACTCAACGCGTACGCAGATGACGAACAGTTATATGATTCTGACTCGAACCCTGAGGCACTGGACAAGCGTATGCAAAACTCATTTTTAGACATTGCAAATAGGTGGTACAAGGACAATGGAATGATTGTGAATCCTGGAAAGCATCAGGGAATGATCTTGGGAAAAACTGATTACAAGTTCTCCTTTCCAGTAAAAGAATCAATGGAAGACATGGAACTATTTGGCGTGAAGCTTGATAACAGACTAGACTTTGATGAACATATTGGAACATTATGCAAAAAAGTTAACAATCAACTAAATGTTATGATAAGATTTAGAAAGCTTATTTCCTCTAACACCTTACTTAAATTGTACAATTGCCCCTATTAGTGAGAGACAATGATTCGTTTAAAGCGGGGGAAATTCACAGGCACACTGCGATTTGTATCGCGAAAAACACAGAATGCAGAAAATCGAAATGAAATAATGGGATGGGTAGAAAACAAATTCTCTCTCCATGATTTGATTCAGCCATTCAAGGGTCGCTTTGGTGGCCACGCGTATCATTCTCCTCTGCCAGTTCACCGAATTTTTGCCAATCATAAATCCTGTGAGCCCTTTGCGGATTTTATTTCCAAGACCATCCTGGAGCGGATTTCAGTTGGTGCCATCGGTGTGGTGGGAAGAATTGGTCAATGTGCACCCCTCTAATTGTTATGCCGCTGACCGTTGAGCCAAGCAAGCCACGCCTATGTCAGGGCCAACGGTATTTAAATTGCTGGATGCTGGAAAATCTCGCCGTATATCTACCAATCCCTGGGTATGGTCGCTACGCAAGAAATGCGAAATCGCGGGATTCCCTGCTGCCAGTATATAGATGACCGACATTTAGGCTGAGCTGCGTGAGCAGATTCTCTCCAACAAATTCGTTCCCCTTGTATGGGTTCAGAAGCTCGTCGGCAAATGTATCTCTTTCTCTTTGGCGGTACCAGCAGCCAAATTATTCACCAGAGAAATGAACATTGCAATAACTAAAGCTCTAAGATCCAAACTCCCTATTCATGCTCGTGGCCCCCTGCGCCCGGAAATCCAACATTGGCGCTTCCTTGATTCATGGTCGGGACACATTGCATGGCGGGATGAACGACATGTATCAATCTCATATCTAATATAATATATCATATACCCGGGGACAAGTTATGAGCTAGCTCTCGTAGAATCTAAGCTATCTACTCTTAAATCTAGAAGGGACACTTTATGTATTGAATTTGTAAGTAAAATCCAGGGTATCCCCCCTTTTGGTCCCTTGTTATCTGGGCTAAGGTATTCCCATAATGTAACCCAGAACCTTAGATCGGGTCACAATAAAGTTATTAAAGTTATTCCTAATACCAAACGCTTTGGTGACTTCCTGACAGTCCGCTTGCAGGATTTTCTTGGGAATGGATGACAGTCGGGGTCAGTCCATTTCCTGAATTTTCTGTGGGCTGGCTGTCAAGAGGTTATCACATGATAGTTATTGCATTATATTTATATATTTCAATCTATTAATTAATTAATTAATTAATTTATTTATTTATTTATTTATTTATTGTATTAATTGCTGACATCCTTGTAATTCAGTCTTCAAACTGCCAAAAGGATTAAATAAACTACTACTACTACTACTACTACTACTAATCTCTCTGGCTTCTGACGCCTCGAACTCTGGCTAGGGGGAGTTCTGCTCGATGGCCATGGAAATACGGTCCGAGAAGTCGGCGATCTGTGGGAAGACCAACTCCTGTCATCTCCCATTCACGTCAAAGAAACGATGGCACTGTCTCGTACCCTGAATGCACTGGGCGACTCGATTAAAAATCCCCGCGTGGATGTCTCAGTAGATAGTGCGGTGCTCCTCGGTTGCTGGGAAAGGCAGTACGCGTGTACACACTCCATGTTGGAAGCTCTCAAAGACCTGTTCTGGACTACTGTGGGTCTGAACATTGCCATCTCACTGCGATACGTCAAATCCAATGAAAACCCTGCTGACGTGGCGTCCCGCCGCCTGTCCGTATTGAATACAAAGCTTCCCCCAAGTCGATGGGGAATGGTAGAAGTAGCATTTGGAGGACCGGAAGGTCACTCATGCAATCTCATGGCGTTGCATTCCAACACGCAACGTGGAAAGGATGGAAAATCGCTACCCCATATTGCCCCCATTGCAACCCCTGAGGCGTTTGTGTGAATTTCTTCACGCAGGATCTCACCAACACTGAAGATCCAATCTTTCATAATTGTTATGTTTTTCCATCTTTCAAATTGATTGGCCATGTCCTGAAGATCCTCAGGGAGCAACGAGGAAGATTCATCATTATTGGAACCGACAGATACCCGCGGCCATACTGGTGGCCCATTCTTCAGTCAGAGTGTACAGCTAAATTGCGCTTAGCCTCCAAGGGTGAAGGTGAGGTCCTCCTTCGTGCGACCAGATGGTTTCCGCGAATATGGACCTATTCCCTGGGATCTGTGGGCGTTCCAAGTTTCTTATGAGTTTGTACGTTAAGGCACGATTCACAACGTATGTCTATGTAATGAGGCTTAGTAAACGAATTTGACGTTGATTCCGTTTGTCCGAATTTCTGTCGTCCTTTCTGCTTGCGGCACCCCTTTACTTGCAGCCCACTACCTTTTGTTAATATTCATGTTGTCTACTCTCAATTCTCACGCTTTATTTGTTGCTCCCTAGCCCTTACGTCAAGTCTCCAAGGTTTGGGTCCCGGTCGTGGCATGCCCCCAGTGCGCCTACGCGAATGACATATTTCGATTCTGTCAGCAATGTGGGTATACCAGACGCGCATGGGTCGCCCCTCCCCAGCTGGAATCCATACCCATCAATGTCGAAAACATCGACCAGCGTATAGCCCAGCTTTTGGACAGACAATTCCCATACGACCGCCAAAAATCTCAATTAGTGAATCAGTTGTGTCAGTTCCTTGTCTCGCTACCAAGCCCGAAGGATATGGCATCAGCCTCCCCACATGATTTAATACACTTCTTAGTGTGGAAAGATGGAAAGGGTAAAACCAATGTCCATTCCCTAGAATGTCCTTACCGCGGACTTAAGGGGTCATTTGAGTGCGATTGCCCCTTACGGTTGGCGGCAGGCTCGGTTGACTCCCTCATTTTCAAAGAGTACGACCGTGTGGAGATTGGGACGAAAGGCTGGGCTTAGGCAACCCAGCCACAGCACGCCTGGTTCAAAAATACCTGAAATGTATCAAGGAAGAGCAAGCAGCCGCTGGTCTCTCACCGAAACAGGCGACTCCGCTATTTGTTGATAAATTAGTGAGACTGTCGAATCATTTCGACTTGCAGCTGCAACTGCATCAAGACGACCTTCTAAGACCTACGTCCTCGCCAGAGATCAGGCGTACTTCAAGACACTCTTCTTCTCGAGAGATCGCCCTGGAGACCTTGGCCAAGTTCGAACCAATGAGATTCTTCGGTTTCCAAATGACGACGGATTCCTGTTTAACCACACGTGGGGCAAAACACTACGAGGGGGAAAATCCAACCTTTTTGGAATCCGTAGATGTGCAAACGTGAAGATATGTCCGGTGGCCGCCAGAATTATTAGAAATTCCCATCACTTTGACTTCCAGTAACTCCGCTCTTTTTTGATGGATTTTCGAAATTTCGCACTTTTTGAAAAGGTAAAAGGTTCAAAATGGCGGCCGACAGCGTGAAGTGGTCTAATACTACATCTAAAGGTTTCTTCTTGAAAACAAATGAGTTGTTGTCGAGCCTTTTTGAGTCTTTCACATCTTATTATAGTTCGGAGGATCTAAAACTACACTTATCAAATATTACCAAATCTCGATACTATCATAGATTATCCTACATTTATACTCTTTTGAGGGTGCACAACAATTGTTGATATATTTACTTTATGCACGCGTCCTTTATTTAATTTTAAGCTCCGTTTGTGATAGCAACAGTGGAGACGTCAAGAAAGGGGATCTTCGCCACAACAGATCCGAGAACCGCCGCAACCGAAATACAGAGCCATATTCATAGGGAGGCGCGATCCCATGACGATGACACCGATGAAGAAAGAGATGTTGAAGATTAATCGAATTTGGGGCTTATTTCATAAAAAATCCATACAGTTGATATTTTATATACTTTTCGCTGGATTTACTTCACTACAACATTACATTGATCTATGCACTTTTTATACAGAGGTGCATAGATCTATGTACTTGATATTGGGCTTTTTTATATAGAGGTGCATAGATCTATGCACTTGATATTTGGGCTTTTTTATACAGAGGTGCATCTATGCACTTGACATTGTGCTTTTTCACGACCCCACAAGCTACCAGCTTTAACTATTATCGTGTGGAAATAAAGATTATTCATTCATTCATTATTTTATATAGAGGTGCATAGATCTATGCACTTGATATTGTTTATATAGAGGTGCATAGATCTATGCACTTGATATTGTGCTTTTTTATATAGAGGTGCATAGATCTATGCACTTGATATATTGGGCTTTTTTCAGAAACACATAAGGGGTTGAAACGTGTAACAACAGTACATTTCTTTGGTTCCATGCTCCGGAATATTCAAATGAGCAAAACAAGCGTTTTATGACCATATTTGGTAATGATATGACCTTCAAAAAATGGCGGAACAATTTCCCATCCACATGTTGCTCACTTTCCAGCAGCTTATAGTGATCAAATCATGTTCAAAACGAAACAGAATTTTATTTCAAGGTTACTGACTAAATTGTGAAGACTCGGAGGCCAAGCCAGGGCAATTTTCTGGTAAGGAACGCTTGAATCGTAACCTCGAATATGAAGTAATTTTACAGAGATTTTATACTTGTAAACAGACAGTCATTATTTAAAAAAATTCAAATAAATAGAAGCGCTTAGGTAGACACTAAATACGTTGTTTATTTGTTTGTTCTGAATGTGTTTAAAGTAGCTGAAAGAGCGATAAAATGCTTTGTAAATCCACTTACTGTTTGCCTTGAGAACTCAACATTTGGAGCTGATCGTAAACTTTCTTTTCAGAGTACGAAGTTGCACTTTAGGATGTCCAAAGTCATCAAAAATGCAAAATATACTTTAATAACTAGCTGATTCCTCCGTAACCACGCCTTCTCCAAAACGCACATAACTTGTTAGCACCCTGACGCTATTTATATCGGTAGTGCGGCGATGCGTAAAATGCAAACATTCACCTGGGAAAACCCCAAAGCAGGGTTAAGAGAGAGATGATATTGGCGTAATAAGTAGTATTCATGGTTTGTTCAATTACACTTCTCAACTAACAAGCTAAAAATAAAAAGCTGATTCATTTGAAGGCTTTTATTTGTTCCATTGCTTTAACACGACGGTATTTTGACTAGACAAACAGTGAGTAAGGTTTTTAAATTTGGATTATATAACTTCTGATATTCACGTGAATAAATAGAGCATTTAGTTTATATCTATGGCACTGTAGTGTTCTTAATTCACTTTCTTTTGGTATTTGGACTTCAACGATAATGGACTCATAATGGAAGACCATCAATTTTCTTGCGAATTTTGTTTGAAGTCGTATACTAGACGTTCGTCACTATCGAGGCATTACACAAACTATCCTACACATCGTCGGCCAAAAGTTAGAGCGGAAGAATGCGTACAAAACCTCCTGAATACAACTCCGTACTATCGCCAGGCCCGTCTAAACAAACTCGCAGAGAACTTATGTTTTACTGAAATCCTTGATACATTCGTACCTAAATTATCTAAATCTGTTCCTCTCCTCGAATACCTCGAAGTATCTTGTACTGACAACAACAATGTCGATCTTATCAAGTTAAAGTCTGAAATCAAGAATTTGCTAGCAGCTTTAGCTGAAAAATATCCTCAAATAGCCGAAAGTCTTTCAGTTGCGCCCATCACTAGTACACTTACTGACAGAAAATTGGAAATTGTACGACAAAACCTACTCAACGATCCCCTAGCTGAGAGCGAGGCGAAAACACTCATAGAACAGAATGTTGAGGTCTTTGTTACTGTTATTCCTATTGCGATGGATGGCTTGTTCTTGCGCGAGCATTTGATGAAGAGAGTTATGGAAACCAAAAGTGAGGCATTCATTGAGTTTGCTGTGGGCGTAATTTCCCATCTAAACATCTCACACCGATCCATGAGCAACATATTGCGAGGATATCTCGGGAATAAGCTTCAACAAGCCATCGGGATCAATCCATTTCCGCCTTTAAAACCAATGGTCAGGCGTATGAAAGAAACCAGGGAGGCATTAGCTCGGGATGTTGGGCTGAATTTCGTTGAAAATAGTGGCTTGGTAGCAGCACACACCAATGTAGAGATGCACATCAAACACGTTTTGAGTCAACGCACCATATCAGATTATCTGAAGTTTCCTAATAATACAATAATAATCTTCGACTACACCGATGAGTATCCATTCTTGCCATGGTCAAGACACTCTACTGGGCAGACCAGCATCCAGATTAAAATAGTTGAGCCATGTAATCTGCAGAGTACTATAATCAAAGTTGGTAAGTTACGATTGCATGTACATATCGTTTAGGAACAGTTAACGGAAAAAACTGTACTGATAATAACAAGGCAGTAACCATGTATGACTGCGTAATATGTATACTTTTTATTTCTTTCAGCTAAATGGTTAGCATCTGATAGCTATATTCACGCCAAACTTTGTGGGGAGGCAATATATGACCAACTCTACAACCTGAAAGAAATCGTACATCCGTTGACTCAAGAAAGACTTACAGTAGAAAGGCGCACTGTAGCTGATGGCAAGGGAAGAAGATCAAGTACAGGATCATCTACATCCAAATCATCTTTTCCTATCCCAGAGGCTCCAGAGCACTCCACTCAGCTTGGGGACATGAAAGTAGTCTTCAGTGATCCTCTCTGGACTGTAAAACTAGCTGAAGAAAAGAAACAACAATATTTAAGTTGGTTAGGTAACAAAACTCTCTAAAGATGCATGTCATAGGTGCCCAATAATCACAATCTCTAAGCAGTATGTGCTTCTTATTTTTATTACAGGACAGCGAGTTGACAATGAAACAAACAGAAGGGCATACAGCAAAGAAAATTTTGGAAATGCAGGAAAAGAGAATGTTTGTAAAACAGACTTGGCAAAGTTTTACCCTGGAACTATGCATTATGGGTTGAGGGGTACAGAGACAATTGTTAGGAGAGTGATTCAGGTAGTAGTCATAACAATATGGGTGAAATATAGAATTAGCTATGAGATCAAGAGTATATAATCTATTCTTTTTTTTAAATTATAGGTCTTAAGCAAGCTGTCAGTTTCCAGTCAGAGCAATTGGATAAAAAACATCAAACAGTTGGCAAATGTCTCATATCAAGGAAGCAAAATCTCCATCCGCTTTACTGAAGCTGGAGTACTAGCACTGTATCCCAGATTCAGGCACTTCATTCAAAGTTGTGACCTACCTCCAATAATATCCGAAATTTTGTCCACATTTGGTGAAGGTCTAGTCTCGGTTTTTGAAAGCTTATTGAGAGCACCTGTTGGTCTCACTGGAGAAGATTTCGACAGAAAAGCCCGAGTTCTGCTTGGCTTTCAATTTGTCCAAATATTTGGTACTGAAGCTGTGACTCCAACCATCAAACAAATAGTGGCGTATACAGGGTATTACATAAATCAAGCAAGAAATGATGCTGAATTATGTGGTTTGCCAATTTCTTTATACAACTTTACTGACAGCATCATGGAGGCCGCCCATTCTAGCAGTAAATGTGCTAACATTTGTTACAGTGCAGGGTGTCCAGGACCAGTAGAATACCAGAAAAACCTCCTGGCTCAGCAGATGGAGAGCATTCTGTTGAAAAAATGTTTGAAAGAGGAAGTGCCTTCTACGTCAACATACACAAAAGCAAAAAAGAAATTGAAATGTGACACAAATAATTTTACCAGTGTTGAGGAAGCTAAACACCGCAAAAAGGTAGGCAAAGACATAAGCAGTATCTAACAAGATGTAACAACTTGTTCAAATTGTAACATTATTTGACATAAAAATACGTTAATTCTAATATAATTACATATATCGACATGCCTATACATGACTGTATTATGTTTATCATTTATCATAACTCTGACTTCAAATGTATTTTTAAACAAAACAGAAAGTTCCCTAGAATTACCAAACGTTACTTTTTAATCTTAAAAGTAAAACTTTAATTTTGTATGATTTTTTCACTCACACAGGAAGTTCCATTCCTTGACAAGTCTATAGAAATTAGCAGCAGTAGTGGACAACCAACAGAACAAAGCTTTATGGTAAGAAACCATTTTTTAAAGTATAATTTTGCATAATTTTTTCATCAATATGACCTCATTTATTGACTATTGATTTTATAGATCAGTGGCTCAGCCAGCTCTCATGTGAATTCACACACAGGGGAGAATGTTGACAGTGAAATTCCTGATCAAGTAAGGATAAAATGCATTTAGATTTGCTTTATAATTATTAAATATTTATTCTATTTTAAATGCATGTAACTCAGTGACATTGCAATAGATATTTATTAACTATTAATTTTTTTAGGTTAGAGACTACTCTTATATAGACTTGAACACAGGTGATGAAAATGATGAGAGTGAAATTCATGATCAAGTAAGATTTAAATAGTGCATTTGGATTTATATTTACTTGATTTACTACTTCACAGTGATAAATTGTAACATTAATGATTGACTATTAATTTTATAGGTCAGAGACCACTCTTATATAGACTTGAACACAGGCGATGAAAATGATGAAAGTGAAATTCATGATCAAGTAAGATATAGTCAGTATTGATTGATTTACTTGATTTTAATTAATATTTTATATACATGTACTTCAGTGATAAATTGTAACATAATTTATTTACTGTTTATAGCTCAGTGACACTGCCTATCCCCATAATGGTATAGACTTAAGCATAAAGGATAATGATGATAATGCAATTCTTGATCAAGTAACAACCATAGTATAGTATGTAAAAAATATAAAAATAAATTTCATGCATGTTCAGGATGCAATGTCTAAAATAAAATAAAAAACAATTATTACACAATACTCACCCATTTTATTTGAATTTTTTATCAGTGTTCAACCATGGCATGCTGTAATCACTATGTTTCTGATGACGAGGAAGATGATGTTGATCCATTGGTGCTATCTCAAGAGAGGAGATGTAACAGTTTCACAGCTGACGACTGTGAAATTGAAGCCTTGAAGGAAGATTTGGCCTTGCATGCTCATCAAAATGCATCCATCGCTACAGTTACTGAAATAAACTTTGAATCAGCTGTAAAATGTGTTACAGATCGAGGCTATCTGGCGGAATTCAAAGCACACATTGACTCTTGTCGAATCGGTGGCATGATCGAGTGGTCGAGAGAAGACTTCAGAGTTTCACGAGAGATATTCACGGCTACATTCCACTTCGCTTCGAGACGACAGATCATAGTACAACGCCAGCTGATAAACGACAACACAAAGACCAAGATTGTTGTTCCATTTGATTCAATACTTGGTTTTCTTTATAACAAGAACACTTCCACAATTGCCTTCCATATGTCCGAACCAGCGATGATCATGGTGAAGTCTCCAAAGTGCAGAACATGGAAGTTAGCAGCAACAACAACAGCAACTAACGTAAACGTCAACCCTCGAAGGTCAGATTCAAAGTCTCAAATCCAAGTCTCCATCAAATTGAATCCTAAATCAGAAAGTACATCCTTTGAATCCGTTTTGATGCAAGACAAGGCATTACAGCGAAAACTCCAAACCAGCTACTCGTCAACTTCAATTACCAAGACAGAAATCCAGCCTGAGAAGTGGTTTCCAATTATTCAAGATCCTAAACTTGTCCGTGCTGGTCAACTTGCTTCGCTAGCTCTTCTGGAGGAAGCTACCGCTCAAAATAATGACATAAATTGGCTAATTTTAAGATATCATGGACTTGAACTTCGCTTCAACGAGATTCTGAGGCACGAGTCAAGGGACTCTAAGTAAAACCCGCTTCGCCAAAATGTCCTGACGGCGGGAGGGGCTCGAAGGAAAAGTTTGTAAATACATTTGGAAGCTTTAAAATTTCGCAAAAACTGTTTTTTTTAAGATGTAAATTCTATAAAATTTTCTATATTGTTTCTTAAAAATCAGTTAAGAAAGAAAATTCACATTTAATGATATTTTATTGATTTATTAAAAACCCACAATACCCTACCCGGGTAGGGCATAGATTTGCTTATCCCTTCGGGGTGATGCTAACAAGTTGTGCAGGTTTACTTTGCGCTGATTGGCTACTGTCTTCTCGAGGAATCAGCTAGAATGACCGAAAAATTACAAATAAAAGCTACAAAATATATTTTTGGCCAAGTTTTCATTTTCCAAATATGGTCAAAAAGCGCCTTTGCCTCATTTGCATAATTTGAATATTCCGGAGCATGGAACCCATGTTACACGTTTCAACTCCCTTATGTGTTTCTGGCTTTTTTATATAGAGGTGCATAGATCTATGCATCAATTGGATCATTAGCACTGCAAAGATTTATGTACTGTTGTTGTGTACAATATGTGCATTTCTTATAAAGTTATTACATGCACTGCTGCTAATGTGTGATATTTTGTTATAAATGTCTATTTCCTGTTGTGTATTCGAAAAAGAGAATGCGAAATAAAGAAATATCCAAAAAATGGCCTTACCAGTGTTTATGTGGATTTATCATCCTGCCATTTTAGCCCCATATTGCACCAATTAATAGATTTGACTTGAATCAAAAAGATAAATTTGAAAACTGTTCATTTATTGACAAATGATCGATTTTGATCTTGTGAGAAATAACAATTTGCAAAGTTGGCAGAGAATCAGACAAACTTGAAAAGTCATTATACTCTAGGTTTTTAGAGAAAATTGAAAAGTGCCAAAATTGGACATTTTCCATATAAAAAAGCACAAAAAATGACCAAAACTGAACATTAAAAAAAAACAAAAAAACAATAGTGCAAAAGTGCAAAAATAGTTTTCAACTTGTTTTGAGATTTATCAAAGAATTGGAGAGAGAGATCGACAACCCTGAAAATGAGATAATTCATATCTTTTTCAATCCCCGCAAAAGTTTTCAACCTTAGAAAACTAGAGCAGCTACCGGGAGATGAAATACGAATCGAAGCAGTAGATAATGGTGACACCACCAACATAAGTAGTCCTGCAGAGAGCTTGCTTGTTCTTAAGGAAGGGTGTAGGGTTATGCTGGTGTGGAACAAGAACAACAAACTCCGAAATGGTAGCATAGGAACTTTTGTTGGAATGGTTGGTGAAGACAAGATTGAAGTGTTTTTTGAAGGCCAAGGGAATGTTATATTGAAAAAGGAGGTGTGGCAGAAAACAAATAGATATGGAGAAGTAGTTGGTAGCCGCCTACAGTTTCCAGTCATTCTGGCCTATGGTATAGCATGTCACCATGCCCAAAGACTAAATGCTGTAACTGTACACTGCAGTAAAGAATTTGTGCCAGGCCTGATGTATGTGTCTTTCAGTAGAGTTAAAAACCCAGACAGTTTCCAGATTCTGGGTTTCAGAAAGAGCCAACTACTCCCCCCAGACTCAGACTGTGTTGTTGTCTGCGAGGATAATTCTCCCATACAAGGTAACTTTAAATGTTGTAGAAATAACTACCTGCAACAAGGAGATTTGGTAGTTTCTGAAAATGGAAGTGAAAATGAAGCAGTCCCAGAAAATGAATGTCCCCTGGATGATATTATAAATCAGACTGCAAATGTAATAGACTCCTTCTTTGAAAGGGGAGACCCTGATGAACTATACATTGACCTAGAAACAGTACACGCAGTCCTATAGTTGAATGGATTTGTAGGACAATGCCAGAAACAAATGACATCGAAAAAAAGTTGGACAAACAAACCCTTAACTCGTTGTGTGAGCCTGCCTCATCAGAGTGAGACAGGAAACTTATACGATCTGCTGCAACCTGGGGCATGTCTTCAAATCAAATCATGATCAAAACCTATGGTATACAAGAGCACAACAGTAAAGTAAAAGAAGTGGAGGAAGCATTGGCCAATGCTAAAGAAATCAAGGATGAAATAATGAACCTAGCAAAACTGAAAGAAACTGCACTTCTACGATCATTAGGAATTAAAGATGATAGGGAGTCAGACCAAGAGAGCTCTGAGGGTACCAGCGATCTTGAAAGTGTTATTGAAAGTGATTCTGAGAATGAAGATGCTGCTTATGATGTTCACTGCAAATCACAAATCAGAGGTGTTTCTCTATTTCGAAGTGAAAACCAATGTACAAGCGAATCGCAGCCACATTTACCTGCAAATGGCAGTTCCAATGAAAGGTATGATCCCGATTCCATTTAAAAAAATGTTGCTTATACGGCAAATCCTGCTCTATCAAATGAGACATTGCTCATGTGGTTAAGACAAGCTCAACTGGTTTGCATTTTATGAGGAAGTTTCCCAGTATTTGAAGAACTATAATGCTGAGGTTGTTAATCAAGTCTTGTTGGAATTTACTGAATACCTCAGTGACTCAGATTTGAATGACGAAGAAGAGAAACTGGTTGAAGTATCAAGACAGGCATTTCTTGAGTTTATTCGTAGAAAGCCACTGGTGATTGAAGGTGAAGAAGTTTTCTCAGAGTCCGACAGTGAGATCTAAGGTCCAGAAAGTCATGTGACATTGTTGTTAAGCAAAGAAGGAAAAGAGAAGATTAGATTGTTAAGAATTTCCATAAGAAAACAGGCAAAGACAGATGCTGCAAAAAGAACAAGTCATAATATAAAAGAGCACCCCAGTATCAGTAAAGATATTGAGGATTTTGTTAAGTTGAAAAAAGTGGGAGCTGATGCTTGGAGGCGGACCATGTTCTCACGTTTGATGGAGTAAGAACCAGGGGAAAGAAATTAACTTACAAATCCATTCAAGAGCATCTCCAAAAAAAGGACCACTGTAAAATTGCATATGGAATTGTTGTACAATTGTGCGTTATTTGAAGTAAGCGTAGGATTTCCGCAAAGCTCTATAAAGGTGTAGCAAAGGTGACATGCAGAAAATCTAGAAAAGGTTTTTCGATAAGACTCAACCCAGATGCTCATTGGAGCTCTGCGCTTTACAAAGTATTGGATGCTATTCAAATGAAAGATGGGATGAATAAAGTGTTACTAAACCGTGATGACCAGGCTGGCTTTAGACTTGATACGACTTTCACGCACAGGCAAGGAAAATGTATCACAGTGAAGAATTCTCTTTCGCTAACAACCAGGACAGATTTTGTAAATCCTTACTCATCACTGCTACAGACAACGTCGTACTTGTTTATGGAAATGGATACAACACAGAAGGCTTGTGTTGGAGTAGTAAAGCCTCATTTATATAATCGTAGACTCCAGGATATAGCTATCCTCATGTTCAAAATTAAGCATGGAAATTGCCCTTCATATATATTGGAACTTTTAAATCAACATAGCAGTCAGTACAACTTAAGAAATTCTGATTTTGTTATACCACGCTTTAATATGGTAACATATGGAAAGCATTCTATTAGGTATTTTGGGCCGTTGTTATGGCATGGCCTATCTAAGGATAAGAAATGTAACTAATCTGAATCATTTTAAGAAGTTAATAAGACATTATTATTTCATTTATCCAAAAACTCCAACACAGCACCTAACTGATCTTGAGATGCTCGAAGACAAATTAATCAGTCATCTAGAGAATCGCCCAATTGAATGCATCGGAGTTGATGGCGCCACTGACAAGGGACCGGGGCACTTGCAAGTCCAGTTTTTGTGGACAGAGTGACATGTCAATAGATGTAAAGTTTGTACCGTTGTAACATCAAGACATAGCGGTGGGTCGTATCTAAATGAAGTTGAGCTGATGAATGGTTGTATAGCGAAGGCACATTCAAATCTATATATTCCTTCAACTTTGTCAGGAAGTAATTATGATCCAAAGGGACTGATCAAAGGGAAATTGCATGAAAATCTTGACATTGCAACAGATGTGTATATTAACAGGGTAAATGGGTCACCGTGCTGTGGAATGATGCTCCAGATGTTCACTGAAGGAGGTCAGAAAGAGACATTTAGTAAGAGAAGACAAAGCCTTCTTATATTCCTTAGGAGTAAGGAATCAGAAAAGACACAGCTCAAGGAAAGCAATCCAGAATTATACAAGTACTTTCAAAAGATCTGGACAGTTCGTAACAATCATATGCACTGATCTACCATATGATCTACCAGAGAACTATATGTTTATGTTAAATTTGTGTTTTAAGCCAGAATGTCCTCATCCCTTGTGTCACGATAAGTCAATGGTAAAAGTTACAACTTGGTATGAACAAGGACCTACCTTGACATACATCCCTGTCCCGGTGCCAGATCCTAAACGCCCATGGGGAGGCAAGTGCCAAGAATGTTCTGAATTCTGCTCTGGTCACTGCCTGTTGCCAAAAGATCACCTGGAGTATGTTAAGAAACACGGATCAGAAGGCGTTTGCTGAAAATCACCAAGTGTAATAATAAATGAAAGGTTCTAAGAGGAGATGAAGAAAGGAAGACATTTGGCAGATTCCAATCTAGAGGATGTGGCCAAAAATACAAGAGTTACAAATGCAAATTGAACATCTTAGAAGCACAGTGGAGAGTAGACGGTTGTGGAGGGTTGTCCAATACACTCAACTAGTAATGTATTACAGTATTTAACTATTTAGCAAAATGAGTTAAAAAATTATTATGGGACATGCAAGCACCCTATTGCCCTTTTGTCCTTACAATATATTATGTCATGTGATATTTTTATGAAATTCTTATTTTGTATTTAGAGATACACCAGAAGCACTGAAGAAGCACTTAAAAACAAGAGAGAGACTTGATAGAAGAAGATTGGCAGAAAGATTATTTTATTTGCAGTTATGGAGACCCTAAAAAGACATGATATAAAGCTGGATGGCTTTCCATGTGACAAAAATAAGTTGGTAGAACTTGCATGTGAACCTTTTTACAAAGTATTTAATTGTGAGAAGGTGGAGTGGTAAGTAGTTAAAATTTAAATATTATTTCATTAATAGCCATACACACATACACACATACATACATACATACATACTTTATTGAGACTCCCTTTAACAGGGCTTTTCAGTCACAAATTATACCTAATAATTTTCAATAAAATAGAAATCTAATTTACAATAATCAAAAACTAACTAAATGGAAATTAACTTATTCTAATGCTAATCTTTATTAAAAAGCCATACATGTACTTGTATTTAACTGTCTGTAATTTTTGTTTTTATCTTATTAGAGCATGTATGTGAAACAAGAGGTTGTCAGGATGTTCTTGTAATAGATGGCAATATGAAAAATGCTGGTCAAGTGTGTGTTTGCAAAGATGTAGCAAGCCTTCAGTTTTCTGCCAGGTCTAAAAGGTTCAATAGCAACAGGTAATCATACACATATAAAGCTAGTATATGATTTAATGAGATGGGTTATTTGTAGCTTTACAAAGGTTAAATGTATAAATGTAGAAGGTTCAATAGTGAAAGGTAATTATAGATGTATAAAGCTAGACAGTACATGAATTAAGAAGATTGGTAATTGGTAGATTTACAAATAATAAAAAATGTAAAATATCAAATGCATGACTACATCTACAGATATGTTTGAGAAAGTCAAGTTTTTATTAGTGTTAAATATCAATTTAAAAATAGTTTCTTTGCATGTTGTGTATAAATATGTATATCATAATTGTATTATTGCAAAAGAGGTTGTTTTAAAAGGAAAGATGATAAAATCAATTAAACTTGGAGTAATCATAATGAATTTTGAAATTTCCTTTTATTTCCATTGGATACAAAAATTATCTTCACTTTCTTGAAAAACATATGTAAAAAGTAAGCCTTGAATAGTTCATTATAAAAAAATCAATGTTAAAATCAATGCTTATGACTTTAACCTGTATACTGAGAACCAGTTTTGAAATCATGTATCTGGCTGGATACTATATACTAGATATAATTATTATTCACTGATTTGGGAAGGAAATTGTTCTTTAATTGGAAATTATTTTGTTAAAATAGGCTGTCAAAACGCTCCATGCAAGGGTCTACGCTACTGTCAAGACCATGTGGGCCTTGCCATTCCTTTTCGTGATGATGTGAAAGAAATGTGCTCAGCTACCAATATTGCACTAACCAATGAAGATGAAGGAAATCCCTTGCTTGTTAGAATTATGAATAACAAGGAGACTCGACAAGGAAGATTTTATGAGGTATATACTTGGTATAATATAGTGTAATGATATGTCTTAACACATATTTTATGAAAGTGTAAAGCTGGAAGTTGTATGAATATGAAATTCAACCAAAAGGGATGATTGGTATGAAGCACTAGCTGAGGCAACAAAATGTGGTATCAAATTAGTCAGATCACCAAGTGACAGTGCATACCATTGCTGTCAAGCAGTGTGGATGGTTAGTTCAGTATTCATGAGTAATTAATTATGCATTTTAAGTAGTGTAAAAGAACAAGAGAGTGTGTTTTATCGTCATTTAAGGTATCAGAAGGGGTTGGTGTGACAAAAATTTCCAAAAAAATTTTTTTCTTTTATGGGGAAGAATGCAATATCATCTTTGATATTAGCTAAAAAAAAGTTGATTTCGATTTTTTAATCGCGATAAATTAATGAAAGTAAAATTGTGACCCAAACTCTTCCGGAAACTTATTGTCATCAGTTAATTAGCAATCTGTCAAGGCATGAGGTTGCCTTGCCAATGAAGCCCTCGTGGTTTTCTTCAAAGTCTTCACAGTATCGATACAACAATCTCAGCAGTTACTAGCTAGAAGGCTTTCGCTTAAGTGTGCCGAATATGTAATGTGAGTTTAAGAGTTAAGTACTGTTCCCTCAAGTCCTACATTAATCTCTTCAAATTTACGGAAAGACAAGGCTACAGAGTGATTGCGAACTCTCTCCTTGACATTGGAATAGTTTTAGAAGATTCGTCAAAAGTGGTTTGCAAACCCTGTGGGAGGAAGATCTCTTTTCTGTGTGAGACTTACAACTATGTTTTGAAGAGTACAATGCCTTCTGACAGTCCTGAAGCCACGAATATCCAGAAGAGAAAATCGTCCCATGTGTTAACTCCAGAACGAAGCAGCCTGGCTAATCGCAAAGCTGCAAGACTGAAATTTCCTGCCAGAAAATATGGCCAGTGTCGAAAATCTTATTTCCTTCATCCATGAAAAATCCAGAAGTCAACAGCTATCAAGTTAACTTGAATTTGAACATTGACGATCTAGATAATTCTCAAGGTTTTGCTATCAAAGTTTTAATCGTTTATCCATGTGGAAATGTGGTAGTTAAGAGCAAAGACTGCATTGCATCTTTCGTCACAGATTAGATTTCAGCCAATGAGATTTCACCTTATCAACCTCGACCAATAGGAATTTAGCGTCCGTTTGCTGGACGTAAAATAACGTAAAAACTAGGGCCTTCGTTGCAGGCCCTCCCTCTCTTTCCCCTCCTCCCCAGTCCCCCTCCCCCTCCCCTTCTTCCCCTTTTCCCTCTCCCTTCCCCTCCCCAGGGCCGCTACGCAGGCTAGTAAAGTTCTGTTGACCTCTGCCACGATTGATTGTAAAACTCTCATATTACTATGTAATAATTGCTAGGAACTTTGAGAATGACCAGGTAGGATGACAATGCACTGACAGATCTCAGGTGTTGTGTAAACACCCCTGTGGCTTTCTGGCCCGAATGAATAAACACATTTGTAATTTAACGCTTTGATTTCAAATTTTCCACAATTATCAATCAAAGCTTGAACGAAAAAACGGTGCCAGCGATTTTTGATTTTCGTCTTCGTTGTTGAGATATTGTTTGGTTTGTACACTTGTACGTGATAAATTCGAACATTGATATTTAGACTCAAAAGCGGCTGATCTAAAAATATATACTTTTACTGAAATATTTTACAAAGCTAGTGCGTAATTTCATTTCCCAACCCCTCCTGATACCTTAAAGATCCAAGCCGAAGGTGAGGATCTTTGGCTGGAGTCACACTTGAAACAATTTCAGAACAAATCTGTTTATTTTAGTGAAAAACTGTCAAAATCATGTCATCGCTGAACAGACACAAGTGCAACCGATTTGTTTTGAATCGTTCTCAATTTGTTTCTAAAAACCTCAAAGACACCGATGTACTGCCTTTTAGCAGAAGTTTTCTCGTTCAACAAATAAAACGGCGATAAACGTCAATCATTCATTTCCACTGCTGATACACTGACTGATAGTTGTTTGGGTCAAATTAGCCTTTATGTGATCTCGAGTAGAAAACACCGAACTAGCTGGAACTAGCGACATGAATAACCAGTATTACTACAACTGGGACGGTCCAGTTGATGAACAGTACAGCCAATACCAGCCCGGGGCCCTATTCAGGCGTCGACTGAATGAACAACAGCAGTACAACAACTACAATTCGACATACATACCGTCAAGTATTCCGCGAAGGATCACAATAGAAAGCAGAGCGGCAGAGAAAGAAAATCGTCTCCCTTTTACAACGAAATCGATGCAATACTCAGTTGCCGTGATGTGGTCACTCTAAAGCACGTGGTTGAGTCAAGTCCAACTACCGAGGCAAAAGGAGATTCCAACAAGGGGCCACAAGTTAAGGGGGAAAAAACAGCTAAACAGGCCAGCACCCCAAGTACACCAGCAGCCGATGAACCAGGGACAGACGATGATGATGACAAGATTTTTACTTTTCCGAAAGCTAACAAGGCTCCCAAACGTCGAGCAATTAACTTAGATGACGAGGATAGCTTGTTTGCTAAACAAATGGATGCACTTGAGAAACAAGGAGATAAATTGAACAATGTACTTGAATCTATGGAGAAAAATCAGGCACAGCAGATTGAAATGATGAACAACTTCATGAATAATATGGTGAAAATAATGCAAAGGAGGGGGACATTGGGGTTTTTTACGGTTTGGCGGTTTTGGCAGATTTTTAACACGGTTTTACGGTTTTTGTCTATTTTATTCACGGTTTGGTGGTTCTCTAGATAGCTGCGGTTTGCGGATTTTGTCATGTTTGGACTGCAGTTTTCGGTTAAATCAAATTATGTTTGCAGTTTTATGGTTTCTAGTTACGACCACTTTCCGGTTTACAACAACAGTTGACAGTCTTGACGGCTGTGTTTACCCAGCGATAACATTCGTGACATACTTAATAATGGTGCTATTTGAAACTAGATCATGTCGGGAGGGTAAAGGTGGAGAAAACTACAGGAAAAAAAAGTTTAGATGTGTTATAAAGAAAGAAGAGAGGTCAACTTTAAAAAAGCTGCGGGAACATGTCTGGTAAGTTCTTGACGTTGATTACATTTTCGTTATAAGCTGGGTCTTATAATACCAGAGAATGCAATATAATTTATCGTTTTGCAAGTTATACTCTTAATATCAGCCATCTATTGTTTTAAGTTGAATGGTTCGCTATTATAGTGGTGTGACAGAACAAGAAAGAAATGTATATATTTATATATTTATATAGCGCAGTCGGTCAATTAGACTGACACCTTATTAACTTAATTTGCATGAATAACATTATTTGTTGTAATCGACTAGTGATGTTTTCTTTTAGTAGCATTTGAACAAAAAAACACAAAATGTTACGTTGCTTTTTTAAAACGTTAAACCTCCATTTTCTTCGTTTTCACTATCTTTCTGTGTGGTGTTTCACTGGAAAAATGTTTTGTTTAAAACACTCGCTTGGAATGAGATAGGTCGTAATTTCTTCAAATAAGTTTCTTCCTTCGTAAATCGTGAAGTTTCAAAATGCGGTTTGCGGTTTTTGCCGATTCTCGATGCAGTTTCACGGTTTTTGTGCGTTTTTCTCTGCGGTTTTGGTTGATTCATGCAAAGTTGCTTCTGTTCGAGGCAGCAGGGGAACTTATCCAGCTAGAGTAAGTTGATGTCGTTTTATTGAGATTGTAAAAGCAGTTAGTCATTCTCTGTATGCACCCTTGTTATTCTAGGAACCAGCACCAAAGCACACAGGCTACGAATGTGAAACTTGTGGGAAAATGTTCACTCAAAAGGACAATCTAAAGCGGCACAAACAGAGTCACGACAAAGATAAAGATTACAAGTGTGATCTTTGTGAATAAAGATTCCTTCGTCAGTGACTACCTACAAAAACACAAAAAGTTCACACAAAGAAGCCTGTCCAATGCGAAATTTACGTGTGGTAACTGTGGTACAACTTTTCATAATGTTAATGAATTCCAAGTACACAGTAAAATCAGTCCATCCAGCTCCCCATCAACAAAAGAGTAAAAAAAGACACAAGGGATGAGGAAGGCAACACCCATCCAACATCACCAGTGAAAGAAAGATCAATATGGATAAAGGTAATGTTATTTATTCATTTTTCCTTTCTTCCTTGATATTTTCTCATTTTCAATGGATACCAATACCCAAAAATCCAGACCGTCTCCCAGTCCCAGAGTTGATAGTAATGAGGGCAGTACAAGCTGGCAGTCTGATCCGGTTGTTATGCCAGTGGGTGTTTACATTCCAAACTGACAAACCCGACATACGCGTAGTTACAGAATACCACTGGGGTCAAATAAGAACCCGACAAAGTCGAAGAAATCGTATACAAGACTGGTAAAACTTTCGGCTTCAATCCTACCAACGCCACATCTTCGACCAAAATACTCAATCAAATTCTGGCTGATCAGTCAACCATCTTTAAGTTAAACATTTCCTTTAGATTCGTATTACTGCAATACAGTAACAGGGGCCCTACAGTACTTCCATGCCTCAAATAACAATCATCGTGTGTTTGATCAGCCATTCCTCATAACAAACTCTCAAGACATACAGGAAGTTGTGGATGCCATTCAGAATTTAGATATAGCAGAATGGGTAAAACAACAACGACCAAATTCCAAGTGGATTGTTGATATAATCAGCAATGTTTGCATGTATGTCACAAAACTGCGTGGACACCCAATTGGAAGGTCTGGTCTACTTCGTTCTTACATTCTCAATAACAGGGAAGTGTATTCCTTACACTGGTGCGCCAACACGGGTGAGCCATATCAGGATCAGCTTTGCTTTTTTCGCTGTCTGGCTGTACACAATGGCTGTCATGTCAAGAACCTAGAAAGAAATACTAAACATTATTATGAAAGGTACTCATTAGTTTATCATTGATTTGAGTATCTGTGTGTCTATCCGTCTTTCTTCTATCAATAAGTTAGTTTTTTTTTTCATTAGTATCAATTCGTTTTTCTTGTTTTGTGTGTTAAGTTTTATATACATTCTGTGAGTTTTCCTCAAGATAGGGAGTTTGAAGGGGTGACATTGGAAGACTTACTAGAACTTGAAAAAATCTTTTCCATCAATATCTCTGTGTACATGCTAGAACCCACGAGTCATGAGGATGAGTCTCAAGAGGAAGACAACCCAAAATCGTCGCCCGCTTGGTTCAACGATCTCATCGCAACTATCCTACTACCCTCTACCTTAACCTACACAAGTGGCATTTTAGTTATATCAAGAACCTAAAAACTACTCAAGATCTTGTCAGTGCTCACACTGTGGGCATGGTAAGTCTTGGAAAGACGGGTTTATGTTAAACTGCCAAAAAAAGACAATATCCCGGAGGCGCCTACACCGTTCCCCAAACCGTGTTTGAACAATTGGCTGACGAAGGTATTGTGGTTCCAGAGCATCTGTGTTACTTTAAATACTTTGCAACCTTTGACTTTGAAAGTATGTTAAACAGTGATCAGTTACCCAACGATACAAATAAGATAACGTGGAAAAGTAAACATGTGCCTCTCAGTGTCAGTAGTTGTTCCAATATTCCAGGATTCAAAGATTCGAAATGTTTCATCACAGATGGTAATTCTAATGACTTAATGAAGCAGTTTGTTGATTATCTACTGCAAATGAGTCAGGAGAGTTATCGTTTGCTGCTGAGTGACTTTGATGAAATATTTACCGCTATTGACACTAAGATACAAGAAAGTGCCTCTGTAAGGACAAACACTGAGATAGGAATTAATGTTAATCCGTTGGTGGAATTACAAAAAGATGGAAGAGGTAATAGTGGTGGCAATAATGAGCATGACATCAATTTGAAAAGAGAAAAAGAAAGACCATCCACTTGTTAAACTCAAGGTTATTCATTTATCAATTCCCACTTCTTTCCTTTCTTCCTTCTTTCCTTTCTTTCTTTCATTTAGCTATACTAAATAATTATTTCCTTCTTATAAAAGTCTTTTGATTAATTTTTATTCATTTGTTTTATTTATTTATCTTTTTTATGATTATAGACCAAGTTAGACGAGTACTTAAAAGAACTTCCCGCTCTGGTTTTCAACTCCGGGAGATATGAGTTTCTCCTGCCCTACCTCGTAAACAATGAGAATATTCTGTTTACCATCAAGAAAAATAACAACATGTGCCTTAAAACAGAACATCTCAAGTTCTTAGACATCACAAACTACCTGGCTCCTGGTACCAAATATAGCCACTTTCTTAAAGCTTATGAATGTCCTCACACTAAAGGTAAGTAGGATGAAATTGTTTTAATCCATAGATGAAAATCCTGTTTTTTTGTAAGGTATTCCTAAAATACTATTTTATTTTTCTTCTCAATATTATTAGGTTATTTTCCTTAGGAATGGATGGATTCTCTTGACAAGCTAAATTACCCAGAATTACTACCACATGAGGCCTTCTATTTCTCCCTTAAAAAATAAGAACATCAAAGTGAAAAAGTATGAGTACTGTCAGCGTGTATGGTGTGACAAGAGAATGGAAACATTTAGGGACTTTTTAATCTGGTACAACAATCTAGATGTAGAACCCTTTGTACTAGCGGTGACGAAAATGATGGACTTTTGGCAGGAAAGGGGAATAAATACGTTTAAAGATGGCATGTCTGTTCCTGGCCTAACAATGAAATATTTTTTTCAATTTCCCGACGAACAGACCTACTTTTCTCTGTTCAATAAACAAAACAAAGATCTGTACAATCAGTTCAGAACCAACAACACTGGTGGACCCTCGATTATTTTCCATCGTTACCACGAAGCAGGAAAAAACAAAATATAGGAGGCGGAGATGACTGAAAAAGGTGAAGTCCCTAAGGATTGTAAAAAGATATTGGGCTATGATAGCAATGCTTTGTACTTATGGTGTATAATGCAAAACATGCCAACCGGCTCCTACACCCGAAGACGAAGAGAAAACAACTTTAAAGCTGAACATTTACCAATGGATGGGTTTGACAGTGAAAATCAGACAGTCTTTCAAGTTTGTAATGCGTTCTACTTTCTATTTTTCACAAGGTGCATTTTTACCAATTGATAATCTATATATTTCCTTATTAAGGTTGCTGGTGGCATGGGCGTAATTGTTATTTAAACCGAGGCAAAGAAATGAATGAGACAAGAAAGAAACCAATGACTGAACTTAGACAGGAAACAGCTGCAAACACAGAGTACATCCGTAATCAAGGATTTCAAGTGGTCGAGATGTGGGAATGTACTTGGCGAAGAATGAAAAGGACCAACCCTCTCATTCAAAGATTACTAGCTTTAAGCAATGCTTATGTGAGTGCTGCCAAAAGAATTTTAAAGGGAGGCAAAGTGCTATATATGTGGGATGCTTAACATTTAAGCAAAAACTTTCAAGAAATTTTAATTTAATTTAATTTGAATTTTGATTTAATACATCTCTTTTTTGTGACTTTCTTTTTGCCTTCTGGACATACCCAACATCTTGGCTTTACAGTAATCGCTTATATTGTTGTCCAGTCGATTTTTGCCTCGCCACCTACGTGTAAAACTTCCAATTTCTAAATGGTCAAAGCATGGCCCAATGACCATTATTCTACCTGACAAGCAATGCGTCTCTGGAATTGATATTGTCCTACTGTGTGGACCTTGTGTCACTTCAACTAAAAATGGAACTGCGACTCAAGCAAGCAAATCTTCTGCAAGTCAAGCGTCGAAGAGCTGAAAACACAATTTAACAGTAGCTGTGAATTCTTGCTCCATGGCGTCCCGTGAAAATTTTTACCTCGTCAAACAATTAGTTATCAACTACAATATAGTTACAATTTCCGAGACATGGTTGGATCCGTCAATATGTGATTCTGACATACATATACCTGGTTATATGTTAGACAAGACCGAGAAGGTCATAAAAAGGAGGTGGTCTTATCGTTTACATAAAAAGCATTTACAAAGCCTCAGTGATCGAAGAATGGTCTTCTGTATCCGAACACAATTTTCAACAGTTATGGCTTAAAGTACAGTGTAAGAAATATAAATCTTTCCTACTATGCACAGTATATAGACCCCCTGATACTCTGATAAGCTTTTTGGAGGATTTAAGTGCAAGGTGTCAACGTTGTAATACTACGTTGTGAGACCTGAATTGTGATGTCTTGGGAAACTGCCCTTTTGTTCAAGCTTTAATCTTACACAGTTGGTAAAATTACCTACTAGAGAGACAGAAATATCAAAAACAATCATTGATGTCGCTCTAACCACAAATGAAAGTGCCATTACTTCATGTGATGTGAAACAGTGTGCAATTAGTGATCACAATTTAGTCTGTGTGACAATGAAACTGAAAACTCCAAGGCCGCCATGGTCATATGTAACCACAAGAAGCTATAAACATTATGATACAAACAAGTTTCTTAAAGATTTGGAAAAAGTTCCATTTCATATGGTTGAGTTTTTCAATGATTTCGACGATCGAGTATACGCTTTTAATTGTTTATTCCTGGATGTTCTAAATGATCACGTGCCAATCAAACAAATCAAAACAAAGCCTAATCCATGTTAAACGTGAAATTAGGATAGCAGAAATGGAACAGGTACGTTCAGAAATTTGAAACACTAAGGGCAACACAAATTCGAAAAATTATCGATTGGGTCATCCCAAAGAAGAAAGCACCTTTAACGACTGTAGAAGATCCTTATATTCTAGCAAAATAAGTTTAATGATTTCTACACAAATGTTGGAAAAATAACAGCTCAAAAGGCCACAGCTCTTGCTAATGAACATGACCTAAACCTTAGTGAAATGGACCAACATTTAACTCATTTGTCTGAAAGCAGTAGCTCTAGTTCTAGTGAAGATGGCAGAGTAAATTTCACATTTCAATCCATCTCGGAGGAGGATGTCGGGAAGATTATCAGTGGTTTACCATCCAACAAAGCTCCAGGATATGACAAAATTACAGCAAAGGTTTTGAAAGACAGTTCACCAGTGACTGTTCCAATAATTACAGCCATTTTCATTTTCTTCAAATATCTTCCCTCAAGTTTGGAAAACAGCTGAAGTTATTCCAATCCAAAAGTCAGGTGATAATGAAAATTCTGCAAATACATGTCCTGTATCATTACTACCTATGGCATCTAAAGTATGCGAAAGATCTGCACATTCTCATAAATGGTATTATACATCATTCTTAAAGTGGGAACAGAAAACTTCATTCTACCGAAATGGCTTTGCTTCACTTTACTGATGAATTGTTAAAGAACATGGACGACAAGAAAACATCTGTAATCATTTTGTTGGATATGTCAAAAGCATTCGACAGCATCCGCCATGATTTAATGATGTGCAAACTTCATAAAATAGGTGTTTCAGATACTGTATGCGCTTGGTTTGAAAGTTATTTATCGCAACATAAACAAGCTGTCACGATTGATGATACATTATCTGAGCCATTACCCTTGACAGTAGGGGTACCGCAAGGGTCTATCTTAGGACTCGTGTTGTTTACTTTATACGTAAATGACCTTCTTCATGTCCCTAAACATTGTAGAGCATTGGGCTACATGACGAGCTTTGAGCGATTCTAATCTTCTGTAGAGTTGGGGATTAATTGTCATAACAACGAGTCTTATCCTATTAAACGATCATTCAACATGTGTACTTGTCTCTGCTTAAGTTGTTATCGCCTGTTAGTGTTGTTACATGATATTCGAGTCAATAAAAGTGTCAATTAACGTGTTTGTTAATAGTTAATATGAAACATAAGTACATAAACACAGAAGTGGCGCGCAAATTCAAACATTTATGGGGATTCGCGGGCAATGGAAGGCGGTACGTACTGTCTTCATCGAGTCTTCAGCCACGATCTCGACAAATCAGTCGCTTGGTATGCAGTATCAAGCGATATGGCAGATGGAAAACTAAATGACTTTGTGAATAGCGATATCTTTAATGTTTTCCCTAATGAAATTCATAAAGTTAGCAAAGAAACTCTCGTCGATCAACATGGCAATCGAGCGAAAGCTGCTTGGTTTGGAAGTAGAAAGAGAGACTTCGTAGTCGTCTGCTCATTATTCGGTCTGCTAGCACGATCGCTTAGGCGCAAGAATCTGGAAAAAGAGCTATTCTTGGGATCGAAAGAGTTCAACAGAATAAAAGATATTATTAGGAAAGGTGATTTGCTCGAATTGGCGGGAGAAGTTGGCGCCATTTTCGAAACACCCCCTTCGACGCCAGAATTGATCAGTCCACAACAGGAAAGCGAACAGCAACAACTTGTTGAGAAAGATATGGAAAACTTCTTGCGAGATCTGAGAAATGGCAAGTTTAGTTCTCGAAAAAAGGCCAAACTTGGTAGTAGCTTGGCAAAGTCAATCAAGGCAGCAGTCAAACAAATATCAACTGTGAACACGAGCGAAGATCTAAGTCTTATATTTGGTAATGCTGTTCTGTTTGGAGGAAAATCGGAGAAAAAATTCGTGAAGGACACACTTTCTAAGACCGTTGAAGTTGTTGAAAAGAAAAAAGGCCTAAAAAAAGCCGTGAAATTTGTTTTAGGCGGTGAAATCATGGACAGGCTGGTTCGAAACTTCCGAGTTCCTGACTGGCTGCAACTATTTGTAAAGCTTGCTACAAAGCTACCCGATAAGTCATGGCAGACGGTAATGAATTTCCTCAACACTGGCCGAACTGGGGTAAGCATTTCACTTTGTTTTCAGTGATTTCTCGTAATTAGAGATTTTCAGGTGTTTTTATTAAAGCATTCACAAGTACACTTGTACATGTTTACAGGCATTGTAGTATAATCTACCTCAGAATATAAAACACCAGTATTAATTCATTTATCTCTTTTATTAATCTATCTTAAGAAAAAAGATGATATTGGCCTTTTACTGACCACCAACAGCATCAAAGCTTTAAAGGCAGTAACATTTAGTGTTACAAGAAACACTTTTTCCATCCAGCCACTGCCCACCGATCTACGTGGTTTTAGTGTGAGTCTTGAGAGTGTACTTGTTTGGGCAGTTCGTGAATTTAGACTACACCAGTCAAGCCACCAGTCAAGCAGTGGTCAACATACTATTGAGTTCAGCCTGAAATTAGATGGCAGACCATTAGCAGGTAGTTATAATGGTTTGAAATTGTTTTCTTCTTCACTATTTAAGTCTTTAATTACTGAACTGAGCATTTTTCTATTGATAGGAAGAGAACAAGTCTCTGTTGGAGTAGTACCTATAAACTTGGGGGACAAAAAATGCCAAAGCTCACTCTCAGTATATCCACTTGCTGTTGCAAATTGTTCTGAAGACAGGTAAATTGATAATCTATAATCTATATTAGCTTATTTGTGTGGCCCAACCTCCTCTCCAGAAAACAAAAAAATTGGAAGAAATTATTTTTGTTTGTTTTGTTTCATCCAGTCACATATAAACCGTTTTGTGAATAGCACTGACAATTGAAAAATATACATTTTAGCCTTTCCCCCATATTAAAATTTGTACTCCTATGTTCCTGATCTATGGATTTAAAATTGAACTAAAAATCATAGGAAATTAGCATCTGTAGAAATGTATGACAGCTGCCAAACTTTGTTTTTTTCTTACCTTGAGGATATTAGCTACTCTGACAAGAACTGATTGTTCTGGCCAGGGTGATAAGGACTTTAAATAAATTATTATAGTCTATGTGTGTCATTACATGATGATTGTAATCTTTGAATATTAGCACTGCATAATCTGGCCTATTTCATACAAATAAGGAAATTGCTCCTTACCTATAATTCAAGCTAAACTAGCTAAACCTCAAAAAAATCTATACACCAAGT
The DNA here is from genome assembly GCA_029948255.1 of Telmatactis stephensoni. Classification (NCBI taxonomy): domain Eukaryota; kingdom Metazoa; phylum Cnidaria; class Anthozoa; order Actiniaria; family Isophelliidae; genus Telmatactis; species Telmatactis stephensoni. The sequence continues at coordinate 707,099 of JALIZF010001857.1, read as the reverse complement.
GAAATTGTCTTTCATATATGTATATTTAGCTGGCAGGGGTAGTTGTTTGTTAGTGTGTGCCTGAGATTAGTAGGGCACCTATAATCTAGTTAGAAATCTACTCTATTCAGTTATTCTTTAATCCATTTTACTTTTTCATTGCCTACTGACCTATTTACTATGACGTCACACCAAAAGAATCAATTGTTTAAATGGTAGGAATCATGGTTGTGAGAGGGGACAACTCAGTAAAAATACCAAGAAACTATTTTTGGAAATAGCATTTGTAAAAGACATGTGCATTTGTAAAAGACATGCCTGTGAATTTTGTAAACAAACTGTGATATCATAGCAAAATAGATTAAATGATTGCTTGTTCTTCATAACAGGGATGCTATTAAAATGTTAATTGCTCGATTGAATGATGAAAAAAGACAAATTAAGGCCAATGGACTTGTGGTTGATGGGAAAAAATACCAAGTTAATTTCAAAGGTGATCAATAATTATGTTGATACAAATGTGCAATAATTGGAAAAAAGTTGTCAAATCATGATAACTTTCAACTTTTAAATTATTGATGATTTACTATATCCTGTTACAATATTGTACTGGGGTTGTTAAACAGGATGAATTATTTGGGAGTTAGATAATTTTTTTGTCAGAGGGTTAGTTTAGGAATGTTTTGATTATACTTAATAATTACTTGTCTTTCATTCCTTATTTTTAGTTACTCTGGACCTGAAGGCACTGTTACTCCTTCTTGTAAAGAAAGACAATGAAGAGTTTAAGCTTGGTGGTCGTGGTATTGAACTAGAATTTTGTGTTTTTTGTACTGCTTTTCGTGTAAGTTTAGTTTTTGATAAAAAATAAATTTAGAGGCACATCACTATTCATGGTATCTTACTAATAAAAACCAGCCTTAAGACTTACAGTATATTGGGACTAACTGAAAGCACAGCTGTATTTAGTATTGCTAGATCCTTGACTGGTAGAAGTAAGCTAGTCTGCAACAACACAGACAAGTGCTCTTTGCCCTTGCCTTTCTATCAGTGCTCTATTACAAAATGACTATATATATTTTGTGCCATGATTAATGTGATTACTAATTGTCATTCTGGTAATTACATGTACATAGGCACACACATGTGAAAGAATTACATTTTCAAAATGAGAAATATAGTTATTCCATCAATAATTATATAATGAGTTTTATTGTTTAATTAATGATGACTGAACTAATAACTCACTCATTCAACCTTATAGGCTTGCAAGATTCACTGGAATGGTGCATATGATGACGAATGTGTTACATGCAATCAGTCAAAGTCTAACATTGGGAAGTATGTGTACATATTTTAAAGTTTTATTGTATTTTAATCAATAAGTGTAGCTAGGTTGTATTACTGATATGAAATATGCCTCAATCTATAGCTGAAAGTATTATTGCTAATGAAAAGTGCCATGAAAAAGATGGAGAAACAATACATGTACCTATTTAATTTGTAATGGTTAGACAGAATCTAATTAGAAATGGTTCGAAAGGAACAAAAGAAAGCAACAGGTTTAGAGTATTCTATTATTTTATGGAGTCAACTTAAAATATATAGTAGTTTACTAGCAGCACAAGTATGAAGACATAGAACTCCACTAAAAACCTTTGAAAAGGGACTCTACTATATTGTTTCCTTTTATTGTTCTCAAATTAGTCTATGGAGAAATATAAATATTAAATTTCTATTTCTAATATTTTTTGTTACAACTGCTTTTGCAGGTGGTCAAGTTTACGCAAAGATTTGGTTTTTCTGCTTGAGGAAGATCTTAGTAATATAACACTTTGTGCCTTACATTGCTCTATGCGCAATACTGAACAACTGCTGGGTTCACTTGGACTCTTTGCATATAGATGTGATGCCCTCGATGAGTGTAATAAAGCTCTTTCTGATTATGGTCCAGAAAACACAAGAAAGTATAGCAGAATAACCATAAAAGAGACAAAAGGCCAAACAACTGAAATCACAAAGTCAAACATATCTGTTGCATCCTTTTCAGGTACATGTATATCTGCTGGCTTCATGACAGTATTTTGTATACATTTTACTAACAACATCAAATCTGATTGGCCAAGAGCAAAGGGTAAAATCTCAGTAGCATGTGAACTTGACGTGATAAATGCAGTATCTGCAGGTGGGAAAATATTTGGCTCTTGGTCAATTGTACGTACAGGGCATCACCTAGCTCGAGCCAAATTTTCCTGTCCAGCCCTCCCACTCAGTCAATAAGTACATATTAGTATTTTTACTTGTCAACTTTCCATGACATAAAAAAGGCCTTATAGGATTCAAAGAAAGTATCCTACATGTAAATGATTGCAAGAGACAAACCAAAAACTGCTATTTATAGTATTAATTCAAATAGGTTGTAGTAATAACTAAACTATTTTTGGATTGTCATTTTGAAAGGAAATACTGCCAAAAAAATACTGAAAAATTCAGCAGAAATTGTCGACCAGTCATTACCTGTTGAGAAAGTAATTGCATACTACAAGTCAGCTAGTGGTACAAGTAGAGATGCTGTCTTGAAAGCAGTTCGATTCACAGACAGTACAATAACGGTACAGTATAACATTTTTAACATTTCTTACAAAAGTTATAGATTTGTATATTCAATTTTAGAGATTATTTATTAAGCTTATTATAAGCTAACTGTTTTTTAAGTTTACATGTACTGAATAGCCTTGTAGTTAAAAATAATTTATGAATTGTTAAATAAATACAATATATTGTGCACAATGCTTATCTAAGGCAAACACTTTCCTTCAAACAGTATCTGGAGGGCTTTCTCAAGACTGGGAAGTTTACCCGTAACTTTGGAGAACACCAACAAGTTGTTTGTTTGAGCACTGCAAAAGGTATCCAACATGGCACAACGTATAAACTCTATGATTTTTTTGGATGACATTCTGGGAAATTTGTCCCCAAAAGAGTATTCTTAAGATTTCATTAGCCTGAAACTATGAAAGATGTTTTGATTTAAAGTACCTGGGTTGATTAAAACCAATTTGTTGTAGTTCGATCCACATTCGGCTATCACAGTCCGATCCTATGGCAGTCGCCATATTGCCCGTACCTAGTACCCATGCTTCCGCTGCCTTATTTACAGGGACGGTACATCGTACATTTTGTACGTTTCGTACATAGCTGGGATCATGGGTCTTAAAAAGACTGGATAGTCTTTTTAAGATCCATGCTGGGATTAGCTATGATATATAAGCACGAACTGATCCATGATTTTATGTTGGTCTCTTGGGATTTTTGTAAAGTAAGCTTAAAACTTTAAGCCTAATTTTAATTGAATTTTTATGCTCAGTTGCACCCGTTTTGATCAGTGGGAAAGTAGTTTTAGACTTAAGCTTAACTTACTTTAAACTTATTTTCACCAGAATTCAAGGCTTTCATAAAGAGTGAGGTGTGTGCTTGGAGGAACTGTTTGCAAGAAATCGAGCAAAGATTCCTGTCTTGTGAAGAGTTAGATGCAAATCTGTGTCCTCCCCCGAAGAAAAGAGCAAGAACCCAAAAGAAATCTATTGTTAATAGCCACGAAAGTGCTATGGCAGAATTAGCAGCAGCATTGAAAATTGGTTATTTTAAAAAGGTTAGCTTTATAAACTGAAGTTTATTTGAAATAGAAGAGAACACGTTCGAGATCTGAAACATTCTGCTTCATGATGATATCGAGTCAGTCTTGCAAAAATATAAAAATACAACAGCAACGTGGGTTTTGTTGTTGTTGTTGTTGTTTTTGTTGTTGTTGTTTTTTGGAGAATATTTTTAATTAGATATCTAGTGTGCTGCCTTGCATCAAGAAGAGCAAGACAAGAAAAACCCTTGAATTTAAAAATAGATGATGAAACACTTTTATTATTTTTATTTTCTTTTACTATTTTTTTGCTCACTGTAAATCCCCATATTTACTTGTCAAATTGGCTCTATAGTTACAAGCTTGGGTGGCCTGTTGTAAACCAACCTTTATCGATAAAACCATTAATGGGAATTGTACAATAATTGGAAATTTAATTACTCCCATCATGGGTATTCCAAAATAATTACAAATTAATGGTTTTGAGGAAAATTTCCCTTTGCTTGTTCTCAAATTTTAGTTACACTATTGATTATTTTTCTACATTTGTTTCATTTAAAACAGATTTTTGAGGGCTGGAAAGAAATTGAGGAGGTCATGAGGAAAGAAACGTTTGGAAAAGATGAAGATGAGTCTATTGATATATTTGATATAAAGGTAAAAACACTGTACTGTCATTCCTTGATAAATGAGGCTACTGACAGTAAATATAAGTTAGTCAAGGTAAATTTAAGCTTATATTCTGTCAATGAGCTATAAAGTGTAATAGCTACAGTCTATTAACCTGTATAGTAATATTACATTGAAAAGGAAAGGGAAGAGGGAGGACACAAAGAAGTAGAGCAGCATGTTTCCTTTTTTGTCTTTAGCACATCTAAAGAAAAGATGTTTAAGTGTATATCACGTACTGGAAGAAGTTCATTGTTTGAATGATCAATTTTTGCTGTATTTTAGTGCAAACTATGGGGTCTTCTTTTGAGGCATGTCTGTGGAGTTTCACTTGGAGGTGGCGATTACATACATTACGTTGTGGAACATATTCCAGTTCAACTGCGAATGCATCGGTCCCTCAAAATCTATTCAAATCAAGGATTTGAGGCTTCACATAAAGAACACAGAGCTTTGTACTCACGAGCATCAAGTCATGATCAAGCTAGCGTTAGTCAGTCATGTGAGTGCTACAGTCAATTACCAAATCTATTTCCAAATATCTAAGGCCCGGTTCACACGACGAGATAAGCATAGTCATAGTCATAAGCATAAGCATAAGAAAACAAAACTTTTCCATTTTCTTATGCTTATGCTTATGACGTTATGTTGCACGTGTGAACCAGTAAAAACCGCTCAATATGCTTATGCTTATGGCTATGCTTATGTCGCCATGGGAACTGGGCTTTAAATAGTGTACTTCTTACAAATAATTTTCATACGATGGTTCATTAAATTAGCTGTGCATCTATCAAGTTAAGGATGCACTTGGGAGGTTTGCTTATTAAGCACCCAAGAAGCTAGCTAAGTAGCACACCTTGTGCTACATACTTATACTTTCAATGTGATTTCCAATTTATATGATTGCTGAAGCCAAATTTATTTCCCTTCTATCTAAATGCAGATCTTATGTAACTGTATATGTTTCCAGATTTTCAAATGCCAGCTTGGATTTTTCAGGAGAAAAGCTGAATCTACATTGTGACTCTTGACAGTTCACTGACAAACTCAGCAAATAGCAACTGATGAATTGTGCCAAAAATGCAGAATGTTGTGTGTATCATTCCATCTGAAATGCTCAAAATTGATTGAATAACCAAATTGTACCTTTTTCTTCTTCAGTGGAACAGATAATTGTACATTGGCTTTCTAGAATGATGCTTTCTCTTCGTCTACAATTTCATAATGCTCAAAAAGCTATTGATGAAGGTACATGTATAATTATAATTTTGCACACATTGAGCTGCCTTAATGGCAGCACTAATAGACCTTGGTGTTTTCTTTATCCAACTACTATAAAAATGAAAATCACAAACACTCTGAAATTCATTTAGCATTACCAAAATTAATCTGAATCTCTTACATATTTTTTTACATTACTAGGTAAAAAGCACTTTCATTATCGAGGATGTGGATGGAGGAAAAAGTCTGTTGACTGGTCTGTTGATGAGAAGTGTTGGATCACAGTCACCAACCATTTGTTTACTAAGTTATATGGCCAAGACACCTTGAAGTACCAGTTTGTAAAGGGGAAAGGTTCAATGGTGTGTAAGGATTATGATCCAAGAGAAAGTTATTGTTATGATCATAACTCACGGGAAGTAAATTATCCAGCCGAGCTTGCACAAGTGACATATCCTTGTCCTTCTAAGCCAAATCCAATAAGAGTTTCTCTTTCTTTCAATATTCCCCAACCAACCTCAAAGACTGGAGTGCAGCAGTTAACAGCCACAGTCAAAGCAGCCAAAAGCCAGGTCAAGCCAACAGATGACAAAGGCCAATGCTCTCCAGTGTCCTACCCAAAGCATACAAGTTCAACAATCCACCCAATTCATCACAAGACTGAAACATCTGTCATTGTTGTTGATGATTGCCCAAGTACTCAAAGCATACATTTGTTTTCATCAGCATCCCAAACTCGTATTGAGTTTGGGAGTATCAGAATCCCTCCTATTAGATATGCAAACCTCTCCAAGAAAGGTGTCACTGCCTGTTATGGACCCTTCATTGAAACAGACCCCATGTCTTTAAGAGAGAGACCATCTGAAGCTGTAGTTAAGTTGGCTGATGAGGTACTGAAAAATGACAAAAGAGCACTGGCTGTAATTGTTAGAAGTTTTGGTTGTTTTACAGGTTCTGGAATTTCTACATTATCCAATTTCTGTAAGGTGCAAACTGTCAAAGCAGAAATAAATTCTGAAGAGTTATGGTTGGCAGAAGATGACCATCTTACAGATATAGAAAACAATGCCATTAGAGAAGTTCTATGGAACAGCAAATTCAACCGCACCATATTAAAAGCTGGCCCCAAATCAATTGACCTTCAGTCATTCACAACTCTTGCTGGAGAACGTTACCTTGATAATTTTGTGATTGACACTGTCATTACCAAGATTATTGAACTTGAGAGACACCGTGGCAATGAGAGTGCACTATATCTTCCATCAGAAGTGTTTGCTTGGCTGAGCAGTACTGATGAAAAGTTCATCCATCAAAAATTTTCTAAAGCCATCAGTCATGCAGACATGACAAAATGCAGTATTGTTATGATGCCAATCCACATGAATGAGTCCCACTGGGGTTTAGCTGTTGTTGATCTTTCCAACAAAACATTGCTCTTTGATGATGGCTTAAAGATGCATTCAGGGAGGCATGTCCTGCCAAACATAAGCAAAGCTCTGAATGTTATATCATCACTTGTGCCAACCACAGCTGCATTTTTTAACTCAAGATTTTGGGAAGGTAGTCAGGGATTTCAACGCTTTGGAATGCCCTATCAAGGAGGCTCGTTTGTAGGTGGCCAAGGATCTGGGAGCTGTGGCGTAGGGGTAATTCTTTCTGCACGTGATTTTGTACTACATGGCCACTCCATTACTGGCAAATTCAAGTGGAATTTTGGCGAAATGCGAAAACTGAGAAAGCATTTGATGCTTGATATAATTAAGTGGATGAGCCACACAGTTTAAGGAAAAAATTCTCATAGGCAATCTTTTAAAAAAATTAATTTTTAGCTTGCATTTTTTTTCTCTGTGTTACTAAGTAGAAGCTTGAGAGAGTACATTATCATAATTCTAATTGTCTGAAAATAATCTACACAGGACTAATGTTTTAATAATAATACAATAATTGTACAGTATCTTGTCTTCTTTGTTTCATCTAAGTACTCCAGCTGCTCTTAAGGTGACTCGCCCGAGAGCAGAATAGCAGAAGTTACAGGTGTCTTGCCCGTAAATCTGCTTTTGGAGTACATTTTCACTCTGAACTACACTAATGTTTTAATAATTGTACAATATCTTGTCTTCTTTGTTTCATCTAAGTACTCCAGCTGCTCTTAAGGTGACTCGCCCGAGAGCAGAATAGCAGAAGTTACAGGTGTCTCGCCCGTAAATCTGCTTTTGGAGTACATTTTCACTCTGAACTACACTAATGTTTTAATAATTGTACAATATCTTGTTTTCTTTGTTTCATCTAAGTACTCCAGCTGCTCTTAAGGTGACTCGCCCGAGAGCAGAATAGCAGAAGTTACAGGTGTCTCGCCCGTAAATCTGCTTTTGGAGTACATTTCCACTCTGTAGTTAATGCACTAACAATATGGAAAGATAATCCTACTTTTTCACTTTATTCAATTTGGTAAAACATTACATTTTTATAAGAAAAACAACAGTAAACTTTCACTAGTCTGAGACTAGCATATATCACTTGGTTAATGTTGAACTTAGTGAGTAACAACTTGGTATTTCATTTTCTAGTACAGATAAGTTATATACATGTATGGAATAAAGTCATAATGGTTATTAGAGTACAAATGCTAAAAGCATGAAACACCTTTTGCTATTTAGTACTTAACTGATAGAATGCTATGAAATCAGCACCAAAGAATGCTGTTAGTGCTAGCTAGCTATATCATTATTTCATGCTTTCATGCACTGTAAAATAGTTATAATACACATTTTGTTGGATTTTATTTCAAAGCTGAAGTAAATTGTCTAGTGTTTGTACTCTGTCAAATACCAATATGTACCACTTGTTTTTTTAAAAAAGGACTATATACACATGTATGCTGTTGTACTCTGTCAATACCAATATGTACCACTTGTTTTTTAAAAAAGGACTATATACATATGTGTGCTGTTGTACTCTGTCAATACCAATATGTACCAATTGTTATTTAAAAAAGGACTATATACATATGTGTGCTGTTACTCAAAAGGGTAGCCCAAACCAAGGGTCCTGATTGGTGATATTACCTTATGTTAGGCTGATAAAATAGAATGAATTTATCAAATGTCCACTTTGCCAATATAGATACGAATTGTGAGCTTTCCAAAACTAGAGTTTTTGTATAGAGGCCACCAGATGATCTCACATTCTCTGGTTGCTCTCCCTTCTCCTTCTTCTATCTTTATTTCAGAGCGTTTGGTTGGAACATGAGCAAGCAAACCACCTTTCTTTACTGCCTCTAGAGCTTCACGTCCACGTAGTCGAGATACTTCTGGGTCAACTTCGGCCATGCCTCTAAATGCTTTTGTGAGGCGAAGAACTACTGCCTTTTGCTCAGAAAGAGCAGAAATAAAATTATCTCGATTCGTTGTCTTGTAAGACCACTTAAGTGTTTTTTCGGTCCATATTGGGAACTTGATATGCTTTGTCTCTCTCACTGAGTTTGGTTCAGGTATATCCATTTTATAGAGTAAATGACATAAATATTGAAGTGGGACGTTTGGAAAATCCATGTGGTACCATTTTCCTGTGAAATAAAGAAATTGGCATTATTGTTAAAATTGATCATTTAGTAACTATTCTAAAGTGACATTTTTTGCTCTTTAAGTTGACAAGACGTACTTTAGCCACTTGCAAACTTTAGTTACGTTTTCGAGTTTTCTGTGCTGATTCGGGCTACTGTTATGAAAACAAAAGCGCACACCAAAATTGAACATTATACACTTGTACTAAACATTCAGGTGCATACAATTCCTTTTATTTTGAATCCGAAATATCTCAATCCATCAGTTAGTCATTAAAGAAAACTAGGCAGACAACAATTATAATTCCACAGTGTGTGAAAACACGCTCAGAAAACTCTATAAAAGTAAATAAAATAAATCAAGCTACCAAAATCCATTTATTATTGACCGTTGAAGAATTATTCAATTAAATTTCAGGTAATTTAAATTTCGGCGTTTATACAGTAGCAGCAATTGAAATCACACAGACAAGGAGATGTAAAAACACAATGCCTACGGATGAGCTGATTTAACGTGTATGATTATTTAGTATTGTGAAAATCAATTTGGAGAGCACAGTAATGTTTTTAAATATTTTCTGATTTGACTCCATATTTTCTGGGATATCAATGTTTCAAATCCAAAAATGTAAATAATATGACATAAAACTGGGTATCATTTACTATACAAAACAAGGCAACCCAACACTGTAATTTTTCTATTTGTTAATGTTTTTTGTTGATATATAACTACAGTTTTTGCGAAATTGACGTTTATATCTTGTCAAAATTGGATTCAAATAAGAAAAAAAGTAATTTCACAGTGCTCCCTACAAAGATTTGATTTTAAAAATAGAAGACTCCTTCATGGGGTTTTCAACATTACACTGTGTAAAATTGCGATTTACTAAACTGTACCTGGGGCTCTTGGATAGTGAGCCGAATTTAGGCATTCAGCAACCACAGTTAGCCACTGAAGGTAGCCAGCCTTGTCTTTCTTTAAAGCTTTCGGCTTGGGTGCAGATACCTTAGTCTTATTAGTTCTGAAGAACTCACATGCTGGTAGATCATGTCCAGGATGACGTTGTTGGAAATGTTTTTCTAGAGCCTTTCGACTCTTGAAGTCTTTATGGCAGACGTTACAAGGAGTTGTAAAAACCTCTGACATAGTAGAGTAGTAAAACTTTTGATTGTGCTAATTTAAAGAACTGAAACGTGAAAGCGTGGTTTGGTTGATTTTTGCAAGTTCCAATCTACTCGAATTACAGTTCTTCCGGTTCCTTTGTTATGTAGTCCTGAGTAGACCAATCACATATTTTTGTCTCTGGTTGCTCATTAACTAAAGGGTGGTTTTGACCTTTCTCTGAATAATATCAAAAAACAAAATCTTTTCCAATTTGAAATCCAATACCCATTTCCGATTTCGTCAGCAAGCCGCACTCGGTGGTAGCTCAAACACTCAGTACTGTATCATGAACGCTCCTAGCGAAAAAAAAGTTTTTAGAAAGCATACCATAGAAGAGAGAAGGGAAGAAAAACGCCGCTACAGAGCTCGTCGAAAACAGCTGAAATTATTAGCAAAAGAGAAAAATAGGCAAAAAGCGCCGGCTGCGTGCCAGGCTAGTGTAGCCGTACAAGACGCGGAAAGAGATGTCGAAATGGCTCAAACCAGTCAACTAATTCCGAGTCGGACGGGCTTGAAGTTTAGTCGAGGGTTAAAAATTCTTGCTTTGACAAAAAATGCCAACCGTGTAGGTGGAGATTCAGTTAAAAAAATACCGAATGATGAGAAAAGCAGAACCATGCCAGAGAAAGTCCCCCGAATTCGTCGCAACGACTTATTATACCAGAGCGATGATTCCATTGGCAGCGGCAGCTTTGGCAAATGTTACAAGGGTTTGTATCGTGGAAACATGCCTGTAGTCATAAAGATCCTCAAACGGTCCACAGAGGAAGAAGTATTAAACGAAGCAACAGCCATTCAAGAAATTCAAGGCCTAGAACACCATCCTTGCCTTCCATTTTTGGTAGGTGTCAGCTTGAAAGTTAAGCCCCTCATGCTAGTTACACAATTTCATGGTGGAAACAATCAAGCTTACACCATATTGTCCGCGGAGGAAAGCAACCTGATTAAAACAACACAACAATGGTTCAATATATTGATCCAGCTATCAAAAGCACTGGGATTCATTCATAATCGTGGATGGATCCACAATGACTTAAAAGAGAACAATGTTGTTCTGCATCTTTCGAAAGGTGAATGGAGTCCAGTTATCATCGATTTCGGAAAAAGTACGAAAGTGCAACTGGCAAAACGAGGCACCAAGAACAGAGACCGAAAAAAATATTATTGGATTGCTCCAGAAGTTCTGTCCTGTGAAATGCCACCTTCTAAATCCAGTGACATATTTTCACTAGGAAATATTATCAAGTTCGTCGTGAAAAGAATTCCGAAAGATTGCTTCCCCGGCAAGCAAGACTTGTACCTATCTTGTCTTGAGGTGACTCCAAGTCTTCGTCCTCACAGTGCGCAAGGAGTTGCTGCTAATCTTGAGAAGTACAAATCACAGTACTGTCGCAACTAACTTTGATTGATTACAGCGATTTCATCAAACGCAGGTTTTTCTCGTATAATAAGATGTTGGTCTTAGATAAAATTTGGATCAGTAAATTGTCAAATCTGAAATGTTAGTTCTTTATAAACCGCTCGGCTATAGTGTTATATCCGCGGCAAGTTGCCCGCGTATTGAAGTATAGAAAAACCCAATTAAGTTGTTCCTGTACGTACCTAGTCTTTTGGGCCGTATTTTGTATATTATACTTTTTTATTTTATATAATTACACTTTTATAAATAATGTTGATTTATTTACTAGATTGTTTCAGTAAGTGATTTCGCCCAAGCGTCATTTTAATATACACAATGGCTTTTACAGCGAATAACGCCCAAAACAACTGACCAGAACTTGAAATAACTAGTTATATTCTCACACAACAAGTTAAAATGTGTTATTCTTTTATTACATTTTATAGAGGCCTTCAGTGAACTGAGTTGGTCCTTAGCTTTAATAAAGCCAATTTGCTCATATGACAGGCTTTTCTTTGTTCGGTACGCCGCCAAAGGCCATTGAAATAAACCGACTTTACTAACACTTGTTATTGTTGACAGAAGTTTTCTCACCTTCGAGTACTTTAGCTGCTATTACAGATTTGGATCCCTGCTGATGTTCTGCGATTCAATCGTAGAACATCAGAAGGGTGCCAAACTTTAAATTTGATCAAAGCTCGTCATGTGGACGAAAATAATTATGGTTATGTGATTTATAAAAATGGCATCAAGCTAGTTTCTGACAAAGTTGATGTCATATCAAACCCACCAGAACCGGGAGATATTGGCCAATTACAGCATTCCTTGGAATGCTAAATTATCACAGGTTCCTAATGGATTTGTCAACTGTGCTCAAGCCACTCGAGAGAAGTGGAGGTGGCGAGAGGAAATGCAAAGAGCATTCAACAAGGCCATGCAGTTACTAGTCACAAAAAACTATAAATACACTTCAATCCAAACCAACAACTAATACTTGCCAGTGATGCTTCTAAATATGGAATTGGAGCCCTCTTGTCACACAAGATGCGTGATGGAATTGAACGTCCCATTGGTTACATTTCACAAACTTTGAACCCTGCTGAAAGAAACTATTCTTTTGAAAAGGAAGCATTAGTAGTACTCTTTGGAGTAAAGAAATATCACCAATTTCTTTATGGACACAAATTCACGATTTTAAAAAACAGATCATAAACCACTTGAAGGATTGTTCCACAACAGCATCTCCAAAAGTTCAACATTGGGCTCTAACGTTAGCAGCCTACGAATATACCATATCATATCACTTGATGGAACATATCAATGGAACTTCAGTAAACAGCCAACAAATATAAGACTGGATGAAAAGAGACCCCACCCTTGAACATGTGGTACACTTCACCCTTGAGAGATGGCCCACAAATGGTACCTCTTCTACGGTAAACTCTGAGCAGTATGCACCATACTCAAAAAAAATCAGTTAATAGTAGAAGATGGTTGTATACTATGGGGATCTCGTGTTGTCATTCCCCGCAAGCTGGAGTTGCAGTGTTGGCAGAGCTCCACAAAGCTCATCTGGGAGCTTCACGAATGAAAGCCCTAGCCCAAAACTATGTATGGCAGCCAGGTATGGACAAAGACATTGAAAACCTCGTATGCAAATGTGAACAATGTAAACTGCATCAAAAAGCATGGGCCAAGGCACCACTACATCAATGGGAATGGCCAAGCGAGCCCTGAACTACACTGGACCATACAAAGGAGAAATGGTCTTAGTTCTAGTAGGTGTTTGTTCAAAATGGCTGGAAGTACACCTGATGAAGTCAACTACTTCTCACACTACAATTGAAAAATTAATGGAGATTTTTACAACTCATGGTCTGCCAAAGATGGCTGTGAGCGATAACATTACTAACTTTACTAGTTCAGAGTTTGAACAGATTCTGGCACAAAACTGTATCAAACATACCAAAGTGGAGCCATATCACCCAGCGTCAAATGGACAAGCTGAAAGAGCTGTGTGAGTCTTCAAAGAAGGATTCGAAAGTAAATAACAATCATAATACATTTTCTTCATTGGTATGTCTAATGCTATGGCCCCAAATACACACGTTATTCATAAGTGGGAACTTCATTTTTTGCTTATTTCACTAAATCTCTCAATGTGTTCTTGCAAATTCAGTATCTCAATTGCAATTGCTTTTTTCCATCTATTTACAGAAAATTTGTCACTTTGCAATATAAGCAAAGAAAAGAAACGTGGTCCAGCCTCAGTATTCTCAGTAACATGCAGAGTATGCGGTAAAGATAATGACATCTGGAGAACACAGAAGTGGACAAAGAGGTCCTCTAACCAATAATGTCAATTCAAGAGCTGTGCTTGGCTGCCTTCACTCTGGTATTGGTGAGACCCACCTTAATAATTTCCTCTCAACAATTAATATACCATCAGTAAATCCTGCCACTGACAAAAGCAGAGAAAGAGAGATTGGGCCAGCAGTTGAAGAAATTGCCAACGAAAGCTGTAAGGAAGCAGTCCTATATGAAAAGGATGCTGCAATTAAAAATGGACAAAATCAGGATGCTGATGGATGTATTCACGTCAAATGCGCGTTTGATATATGGGCTGGCAAAAAAGGGAAAAGGGGCATAACTCATCAACAGGACAAGCTGCTGTCATGGGGTTATGCAATGGCAAGGTACTTGATTATACAACGATAATCTTGTATAGGACGGCAACCAGAGAGCAATGTGTGGGTGGTTGGCCAAAACTGGCAATTTACATCAGATGGAAAGACAACAACTGATGTTTTGTCTTCTTACACATGGGTGCACCAAATCCTTCAAATGGGAGAAGGTAACAAACAGTTGATACCATTACCCGTCATCAAAAGCCAAGACAGAGGGCCATTGCAAAATGTGGTAAAATCACTGTTTTCGACAATGCATGATAATAGCATGGCTGGTGTCTTCACTATTGGTAAGCTTGTGGCCATTACTCATTTAACTTGATAACTTTACTAAGAAATATCATATGGATCCACATGGGCTAGTTTCTTTTTGATTGCTGTTATCATTATTAAAGTTTACAAGCAGCATTTTCAATACTGCCAGTTTTGCTCAAATGCAAACAAAAATGGTAGGGAGGCCACCAAAAAAAAAGAAAAAGAAAAAGAAAAAAGAAAAAGAAAAAAGAAAAAAAGCCAGCTAAATCACAACTGATCATTAAAGGCTATAGAGCCTGCTGCAGCAGTCCACCTATTTACCAACAGTTAAAGTTAAATTTCCAAACACTGTGTTTTCATAATCAATAAGGTTCTTCAAGACGTTGACACATAACAACTAAAGCCAGAGCCCCTGCACTCCAAACCAGAAACTTTGCAATCAATCGAAATCAGAGACTCGCCCTAAACATCTCAGGTTTTCCAACGAAGCAAGACATAAAACAAGTTGTCTCTTGCCTATGTGTTTATATATATTTAAGTTTTCAAAAAAAATCAACTGTCAAGAATGAATGTATATATAACTCATATTGCCTTATGCCTATTTTTCAGAAACATTTTTTTGTAAATTCTCATTTATACTTTCAGGTCACTGAGGCACCTAACCAGGAACTGAATGCTATTGCCTTTGAAAATGGATGGATGAGACTTCTCACTGAGGCTGGAAAGGGGTGTGGATATAATGCAGATGCGGACCATCCTCTGGTGGACGGCGGACAGTGGACCAGATTTTTCCCCAAAAAAATTGCAAAAAAAAATTAAAATATATGAAAAATATAAATATAAATATAAGTAAATATACGTTAAATAAATTAAAAAATAACAATAAATATCGGAGAAAATTGGTAGGTTGGATTGCTAAATCTAAATTTCCTTTAGCTTTTCAAGTTTTTAGATACCTTAAGAGGCAAATGTATAGCCAAAGGATAGAACAATTTTTTTAAAAAAAGGAAAAAAGTTTGAGAAATCAAAGGAAGAGAGGGAATGCTCCATTGCCAATGATCATAACATGAATACTAATTCATTGTCAATAACAGCAGAACAAGCACAACTAGCATCCATTCCCCTTCAATCACTTAAAAAACATTTTCATGAAAGCTGAACAACTGCTGCTTAAAGAAGGTGTTATTGTGCCCGCACCTGGCAAGAACAAAAACGTATTCATTGTAGAATGCGAAACTTCAAAGCAGCTGCATTATATTCATTCAGAAGAAAATACTGGGAAAAGTGTTTGCAAAAACTATCCAAGGTGGGCATCTGCCAACCTATGTGCACATTCTGTGGCTGTAGCAGAAAAATTGCAAAAGTTGGAGCAGTATGGTTAGAATGAATGGGTTAGACGTCAAGGTAAACCATATAATATGACAAAGATGGTGACCTTTGACTCTAGCAAGGGTGTAGGCAAGAAAGGCAACAAACCCTTGACAAGCCGATGAAAAGGTGGCAGAAGAACCAGGCAAGAAGATCCAACTGTGGACGTGGATAGGCTGAGCCAGTACACCCAGGACCAATAATCACACAACACACAGCCCTTCAAGTACACCACACACTCAATGCAGCCAACACAACAGCAGCAACACCAACAGAACATACACTACTGCATACAACTTCAGATTTCACCAGTCTACCCTTTAGTTGTCCTCCCTCAGGGACATACATGTTGTATTTGATTGAAATTCTGTCCACTTTAAACTAGGGTTTGTTATGGCTGTGGTTGTGTGTAACGACAAAAGGACTTACACAGATTGAAATGGCGAGAAAAGTGAAAAAGATGGGAACGTCTGTTACCATTTAGATTATGGATGTTTAAGGTAACAACAGGTGTATTTTGTTCCGTCTCTAATTCAAATCCCTTTATGCATCAAAAACATTAACTCCCCTACATATTTGGTATTTGAGGGAGTTTGGTATGATTTGTTAGCCATTGTCAGAGCTGAATAAATGATTTCCTCTATTTGGGTGTTGTTTCGATACATATATTCATATAATGGTGGACAGTCACGCTCCTGAAGGCTCTTCACTAACTCTTCTTAAACTAGAACAAAATGGTCACAAACAAATGTTTAAATGGTATGGAGATCTGGAACAACTTAAAGAGTTTGCAACTGATAGTCTGAAACTTACTGGTACTTGGAATTTTACTGCAAATAACGGTGGATTCCACTTTTTATGATCCAAAGCTGCAACCCTTTTGTTCTATCCAAACACTAAAACTTTTCAAGTCCAAGGTGCCAAACATGAATCCTTAAAGACAACACTATGAGGTCTCTCATCTCACCAATCATTGACGTTCCTGTTGTGGATTCTGATTGTGAGTCCAAACCAAACAGTTTAGTACTAACCATTAGGAGTGATGAGACTACTCGACAAGAAGCCCAATATGGCGCCGAGCTAGTGGAGAACCAATTATATGAAACTTTAACAAGCCATCCGTACGAAGCAGCTTCTCAATCCAACTCTGAGTGCCTTCATTGCTCTTGCTGTAGGAAAAATAAAGAGGACATGGCTCAGTTTCAAAGAAGACTCCAAATTATCGAAGAGTGGCAATCTACCTCGGAAGTTAACTCCCCTAACCAGCTGTCCTTTGCTGATCTACAAGAAAAAGTCCGTTCCTTGGAGACCGAACGGGATGGCGTTCTCAAAACCATCATTTTATTGAGTAAAACGCAATCAGTAGTAAATGACCCAGGTCAAACCAGTCCACTGTCCCATAATGTATTACCTCATCATTGTCTTTCTTTCCCTGAGAATACTGGCCAGTTTACTCCATCATTCCGTACTCCCCCACAGAGACTTGGAGGCGAATCATCGACCAACAGTCCAATCTGAGAAACCAAACCACCATAGGCAAAAACCTAAAAGAGACTACAGGAATCCTTCTATTCCTCCCGATGTGATTATCGGCAATTCAATGACAAAACCCATAGATGGTGATAAATTGGTTAAGACCGAAATCAAAGAACTTATAAGCTTGAACCCAGATCGCAATCCAGTGATGCAAGTATCTGATGAATGTTACGTTGTTTTGGGTCAAGCCACAGCGAGCAATCCTTTGGGACTTTGCCATGTTAAAATAAAAGGCACCTGAAAGGTGCATGTATCTACTGCAGAAGTGTTATAGAAATATTTTTGACAATGTGAAATGCATTGAAAAGAAAACACGAAGATCAAAGAATGATGAAGATGAATTTTATGGAGTTGGACAGGGCAGTTTGTTATTACCTCGACTGATGTCTTTCGGAAATTAAACTACGTTCGGAAAATACTTGGTAAGTGATATTTTTAACAATGTTTTTACGTCCATCAATAGAGACAGCTTTCATAGACAGTGCCATAGGTTTTATAAAAGGATCGAAAAAGGATTTGCTAGTGTTTATCAAGATCCACGTTTGAGCTCTTCGTACATACTGAAGGCCATTACATTTCCTTAATAGGAGCTGAAATATTATATAATGAAGTGAGTTATTTGATGATAGTTTACACGCAATCGTTGTAAACTTGTTTACTGTTGCTATTAAGATAGATCATTCAGTTTGCGAAAGGCTCAAACGCCGAGATCGAGACGAACACTTCAATCAGTATTGTATTACTTACCGGCCGGCTCAAAAACAATCTCAAAATTGAATAATGATTTAAAAATTCTCCATAAGAATAAACCTGACACATTCTATTAAAGCTGAGCCTTATCAATGGGCATAAAAACATTGTTAAAAACATCACTTACCAAGTTAAGATTTTTGACTTGAATTCCTGTCAAACTTGTCAACAGTCGTCAGTCACATGGAACTTCGTGCTTGTCAGTTACCTGTCCGTAATTCCGAAAGACATTCGGTCGATATTCGTATGTCATTTCGCCTTTACTTGTTTGTTCCCGTGTATTTTCCGAAAATATTCCAACTTTTCTATTGTTAACACTTTCTATTGTTAACAAGCATCGAACTTCATGTCAGAACTCATACATGTTCCGGGTGAATACCAATATACCATGATCTCATAATTTGAGTGAAGCATGAAGTATATCCATTTTCAACACGATGACATAGTATCTACTGCATTCTGCAGTAGATACAAAAAGTTCAAAGCATGGAAACTTTATTTGTACTGGAAAAGACTGCCGTGGATTTTCATCAAAGGGGAAATAACAAAAAACAAAATCCATGTGCCAACGTGATTTTATTTCGTTCATGCTTCGAACTCAGTCTGCTAGACGTCAACACGCCTTCCTCTCAAACTGAACAAACTGCTGAGTCGTCTACATCTATTACTTCACAGATTATTGGACAATCCACTGAGACTGAGCCAGCTGAACAGTTAGTAAGCAAGTCGCAAATTAAACGAGCTTCAACCATCAAATTAGCTCTTCAAACAGAAACACTTCCATATATTATCCCTCGAACTGTGCTCCAAGAAATTTCAAAAAGAGATGCTTGCTCATCGTTAAACAAAGAAGGAGGATGGCCTGATGAATTCCTTCCTGATGTTGAAAGCTGTCAACTTTGTGACAACGATTTGGGAAGCCCAACAGACCATCCAGGACAGCACTCATCCCAGTCCTATATCAATACCGAACTGAATCCTTTTAAACGAGTTTCGGTAAAAGTAAAGACATGCAGATCTGGTGATTGTTTGGCCATGCACCAAGCTTCAGTCGAGAAAATTGGTAAGTAAGTTGTGGTTTCAACACTTCAAATCGCAATAACCCATAAGTTTTGAAAAATTAAAACCTGTGAAGAACGTCAGATCGAAAATGTGTTTTCATTCCAGCCTTTTATAGCAGACTTAAGGTGGCTCGACCCAATAATTTTTGCTTGAACACCTTCCAACTTTGAAACTTTCATGCCTTAACAGATTGACTTCAATTTCATATCCATTATAACACACTAGTTGCACATAGACTGAAAACAATATGAAGTCTGATAGAATCCAGTTATGCCTTTCCAATCAAAATACAAAAACAAAAATGAAATTATAATTTATTAATGGATTAATAATGACATCCATTTATTCATCCCAGAATATATTGGCTCCTGTGCGATGGTGGTGAGCCCAACAGATCTTTTGTGAAGCTGTTATTCCCCATGGATCTGACCCAGCAGATCATAAGTTTGTGGCCAGAAATATGCATACAGGTTCTGAAATTGTTGTTATGGCTGATTGCCAGGTAATTTTTGTACAAATAAAGATGTGATGCAAAATTGCTCCTTTGTTCAAAGGGAAATCAGTGTTTGTTTATAGATTATACCATTTAAGCTACTTGTGCGTACATACCCACAGATTTCCCAGTTATAAATTATTTTTAGAAAATAAAGTAATTTATAAAAATGTTGTTTTGAATTTTAGCACAAAATCACTATCCTCTGTCTTTACTTGATGACTTACTTGCGAAGCTAACCAACGTGAAAGTGTTCTCCAGTTTCTGGCATGTGCAACTCGACGACGAGAGCAGTTTATTGATGACATTTGGGGTCCAAATGCAAGACGTGAAAAGACTGATCGGAATGCTTAACTACTTACAATGCTTTGCTACCAATCTGTCAGACTTGACAGCCCCACTGCGTGACCTTCTCAAAGAGGATGTTCAATTCCAATGGGATGCCACACACGAGCAAAGTCTAACCTTGATAAAGAAAGCGATCTCCGAGGCTCCAATCCTCAAGTTCTTCGATCCCAAAGGAAGTGTAGAAATCCAATGTGATGCATCAGACAGAGGTCTCGGTGCATGTCTTATGCAAGATGGCCAGCCTGTGGCATCTCGCTCCATGACTGATACCAAATCACACTATGCTCAAACCGAAAAGGAGATGCTCACTATAGTGTTCGCTGTTGAATGATTTGAACAGTGTGTTTACGGTCGAAAAGTCAAAGTGGAAACCGACCACAAGCCTTTAGAAAGTATCTTTAGGAAAAGCCTGATTAGTGCCGCTAAGAGACTGCAGCGTATGCTGTTAAGATTGCAGAAGTTTGATTTAGATGTTTCCTACAAGAAAGTTACAGAAATGGTTCTAGCTGACACTCTCAGCAGAGCATACAAAAGTTCCCTCGGAAGCGGAAATGACAGCTTCTAAAGAGATGAGAGGTGAAACCGAAAGAGACGCAGAAGTCATCAACATGGCGCAGCACTTGCCTGTTTCAGATGACACACAGTCAATGATACGAAGAGCAACAGAAGCCGACACTACTCTACAAGAGCTGAAGACAGCCATCAGACAAGGTTGGCTGTCAAACAAATCTGAAGTTGCCATCTGTATCCACGACTATTTTCCATTCAGGAAAAGCTAACACTACAGAATGGACTCATCTTCAAGGGAGAGAGACTAGTAGTTCCCACCACCCTGATAGAAAACATGCTGGTGAAGCTACATGCCAGCCACATAGGCATCCAGGGATGCCTACACAGAGCCAGAGAAGTCTTCTATTGGCCCGGTATGAATAAGGAAGTAGAAGATTTCATCGGCCGGTGCAAAACCTGCCTCAACTACCAACAAGAACAAGGCAAACTTCCCACCATAAGGTTTCTCTTTGATGTCACGTGTGAAGACTGATTGGAGAGCGAACCTGTCTACAGGTGCACTCAACAATCTGATGAGAATAGGACTCAGTGGGCCAAGAGTAGCAAACATTGCCCAGTTTGACCCAGTGCCTGCTATTCAACGCTGGTCTGTTGCAGGCCCAAGAGCAAGGCATCCCAACCTGCAGCCATATGGACCAAGAGCGAACGTGGACAGTGATGATGAATCTGATGAGGATTGAACAATTCACTTTTGGAGTAGACACTGACAATAGTTCTATCCCTTGTAAAACTCACTAAGACAAATTTTGTTTTTCCTAATCTAGTAACCATCTTTCTACCATTACCATCATTTTCTCCTTGAGGTGTTTGTGTTTTTTTAATGCTGTTTATACATTTATTATCCAACTATACTCAGTAGAATACAAGTAACGCCAAAAACGAGTACAAATATCTCGCGGTATTTGTACTGTAGGAAACCAGTTTTACAAGTTATCAAAATACGCACCATAACCGCTTCGCCGTACACCGCAAAAAAAAAAAGAAAACAAATGGCGGCCGATAATTTTGACTATTTTTCAGACAAAGAAAGCAACATAGATTGGCCAAATTTCGAAATAAGCGAACCACTGCTAGATGACAATGAAGTTTTGTCATTTATACAGGAAAACAGAAATGTCAACACAACAAAGAAAATGAAAACTGACCTTAATGTTTGGAAATGATGGTGCGACTCTGTGAAGGAAACCAGATCAATGCAGGACATTCATCCACATGAACTGAACTCTCTGCATGCCCACTTTTTCATCAAGGTCAAAAAGATAAATGGTGATGAATTTGAGCCCTCAACTCTAACTTCTTTCCAAAGAAGTTTTCGATCCTCGTATGTACGCAACAGGTGGAGAACGATGTCCTGTCAAATTATTCAAGACCTTTCTTGCCCGAAGACCACCAGATATGTGTAAACCAGATGACCCACTGTACTTGGCTGTCATGAAGAATCCTCATGGTGAAATTTGGTACAAAAGACAGCCCCTTGGCATCCACTCTCTTGGCCAGTTCATGAAAACTATGGCAAATGCAGTTCATCTCAGTGGAAAGCACACCAATCATTCTGCTCGACACATGATGATTACTGCTTTACGACACAACTTTAGTCCCCTTGACATAAGCCAGTTGTCTGGACACAAGAACCTGAACTCCATCGATTCATATTCTACAGCATCAGAGAAACAGCAAAAAGAAATGTCATTACAAAAGCAGTCACTGTGGTGCAAGTTCTCTTCGACATCCTTTAACTGAGATGTCCATGAATGAAATGGGTGCTTCAGCCTCGACCCCTGCCAATGAAAAACAGATGTTCTCTGGCGCTGTATTCCATAACTGCACCATATACATGGGCCAGAAATCCTCTCCGCCTCTTCTAAAGAAAAGAAGAAGGATCATTGAATCTGATAGCGAAGGTGAAGATTGATCATGAACACTTTTTGTGATCCACAGAATTTCGAACGGCTTTGCTCAGTTTTACACCACTGCTTTTGAGAGACAGTTCAGCATGTTCAGTTGACTATTTCCTTGTCCAGTTTCTTTATGCAGATTTTTTATGATTGTTAAACAGCTGTTTTCGAAATTTCACTCGATGTCAATCTTGTGATATTTCATTTCACACGAAGTTTGAATGTTTTCGAAAATTCTTTTTCTTGAGATTTCTTGATTGCTTTAGTTGACTTAGTTTAGAGACAATGAACTCTTGAATTCTTCACATCTCCAATGATAAGGTTCAAATATGCTTGTGTTCGGTTTCATATCCAAAAATGTACAACTGAGATGTAAATTCAATAAAAGCCAGAAATTATTGTCAGTTTTCGTTAGAATTTTCTTGAAGCTTCTCAAACCACGTGCGAGAAAACCAGTTTGACTTGTTGCCACTTTTCAGCCAATCAGAGACCTCATAGCTCGCTCCACACGCCAAAGACACTGCGTGACTCGTAAAATATCCAGCCATACTTCATATCAAACCATCTAATAAGATATATGTATTGTTCAATTTTGTGACAAAATAAATGGCACTCCTACGTTTTGCTCTGGATGCCTAAGAACTAGAACATGGTTGTCCCAAGGACAACTTATTTCAAAAGTTAATTTCGGACCCTGATAATTGGTAATATATGTTCAATGGATGTACTGTTTGCACTTTATTTTAATGGGAATTTTATTTCAGCACAAGTTTGAATTTTTCAAACAGGATTGGTAATTTATATTTTGCCTTAAATTTTTTGGAGCCTCCATCAAAGAATGAAATGGAAAACATTTGTAACCTTCTGTATAATGGCTTCTACTGTTTCGGAACCATTACAGTGCGCAATTTAGATGAGGTGATTTGTGGGCTTTGTGGAATAACTGTAGAGGTTTATCTGGGTGATGGCAATGAAAAAAACTGCTGCAGTGTTAATGTTTATTTAATAAATACCTTGTTTTGTATTTTATCTTACATGCACTCACACTTCATGTATTTCTATTTTTTTCATGTTGTACATCTCTTAACATAGCAGCTACATGTATATTTTAGCTACAATTTATACAACCATTATTTTTGCATACAAGTATATGTATTTATACTTACAGCAATTTTAGTATGTAATCAGAATGTGAAGTAGTGTTTAGTATTGTACTACTACACAAAGACAAGGCTCAAAAATCACATGTCAAGTACAGCTCCTTTATACCACAGTTGAAAACAAATTAATCTCTCTTTTTTAATTACCCTAGCCTGGTCACTTATATACTGGAGGAATTCTTCTGGCCAATCAGAAACTCAATCATTACTCTATTTGTAATTGCTCAAAAACCTACCAAAGCATCCCTGAAATATTTCTCAAGACCTGACATTTTTCAATTTAAACTGTAATAGTGTGATTTAATTCCTTACTTTTCCACAAGTGAAGGGATAAATTTCTTTTATATAATTGTTGTATAAAAGAACCAATTTAGGGACCGGTCATTATTTAGAGCAGGGGAGGGGCTGGATGATTTTAAGGAGGGGTTAAAGTTTTTACGAGACTCTAGAAGGAGGGGTTTTGAAATGCACACGCATGAAAAAGGATGGGTCTTCACAAAAGAGATACAATCTTTATGAATTTTTAACAACTTTTAATATTTGGTCAATTAAATCTATTCTTCCACGTGGTGGCTATTCGACCAGAACGTAGGATGACATAACCATCATCAGATCCACTCTCCTCATCGCTGGACTCATCTAGGTCATCTAGCACTAAATCATCTTCTGAATCGGACATGTTTTCTTCATCATATTCTGAATCTGACATATTTTCTTCGTCATATTCTTCTAATTCAGCTTCGTTTAGTTCTGCGGCTTTGAAATTTGCAAAAGCAACCGCTTGTGTTCGTGCTTGGTCAGTCTCATTTTTTAAAACGTGACTTATGATGCTCTTAATTTTATCACCCTTTAATGCTTTTACTCCAACAAGGAGATTATACTTGTTTAAATACTTGTTCAGTTCGTAAACTTTTAGCTTCTTTATTTCTCCAGAGAGTACTAGCTCTTTCCAGTTGTAATCACTGAATGGCTTCTCTTTAAGGTGTTTTCTGTCACTTTGTCTTTGAATGGACCTCATGTTCGATCGATGTGCAATGTCTTTTAGGTGCTGAATGTACTCTTTAAGTAGTTTTTTATCAACTGCAAACTTAATGGCAAACTCATCAATATTATGTTCATTCTCCAAGTTTCCCTTCGTAAATTCTTTTTTAATATTTGCTCTGGGCTGCCAATCATCGATGAACCGCCCACTGTTTGGTGTTTCGAAAGGCTTCATGTAGTGCCCAGAATTATTAGGATCTGGTACCGGAGCAGGTATCCGTTCTTGCTTTGGTCCTACCCAGTCATGCAAACGGCAATAAAAGCCCTCTAAGAGGACATGTGGTTACAGGTAAAATAATAAAAAACAACGAGTCGAGAGAAAAGATAACAAAACTGTAGAAATATATGTAATGACTAAAACCATGAAAGATTAAGTAGAGTGATTGCACTTAATCTGTGAAATTGTACCGGCTAGCCAAATATGGAAAACAGAATTTTTACAATTAGTTAGACTAGTATTAATTACTTTGATTATATTTCACAGTTTAACTATGTTTGCTCTAAGATTACAAAATTATTCAAATAAATTTAATTTGAAGTAATTAAATACAGTTCATGAAAATTAAACATGAAAGCAAAAGCACACACATGCAAGTTCTTTGTCACAAAATCAAAATTTCAAGCTTTCATGGGATTCTGCACACCTTGCGTGACATCACCGTGACATTTCAAATTTTAAGACAAAACAACAAAAACAAGGTCAGTACGCCTCAATCGAGAGGTAGTAAAAGTTTCCAAAACATTATATAGACATCCCCAAGGACACACAGAGGCTCCAATCACACAAGAAAAGTAAATTTAATTTGAACATTAAAAATATTTAATTGAATAAAACCCAGTTCACTCACCCAGACTTAAACCTAAGAGTAAACACGTCGAGGTTTCAAACTTAATCAACAGTGAAATTAATGGCAGGAATGCAAAGAAATATAGGAAACTTTTGTATTTTAAAATGCTGCACTAACTAGCGTAAAACCAACAATCGTCAGTGCGATCGACGATCGAACGCCGTGATCCAAACTACAAACGGTCACCGAAATTCTCAACAAGCATTACAGAAATCATAAATCGAAAATCATAAATCGAAAAGAGCTTGTGTACATTGCTGAAAACTACATCTGGCTGTGTAGGCAAAATAGCACAAGATTATTTCATTCAAAGCAGTATAAACTCACCCGTGTAATCAAGCTCTCAATCGGTTAGTATAAATGCCCATGCTTCCACAGGTTCTCTCAGTTCGTTCAGAATGTCTTCGTAAACCCAATGTTTATCAAAAAAAACTTGAAAAAACTTTCACTCTAGCAGAAATATTCATATAATAGTCGC
This sequence comes from Telmatactis stephensoni, assembly GCA_029948255.1. Taxonomy (NCBI): domain Eukaryota; kingdom Metazoa; phylum Cnidaria; class Anthozoa; order Actiniaria; family Isophelliidae; genus Telmatactis; species Telmatactis stephensoni. The sequence goes on along the minus strand of JALIZF010001857.1, from coordinate 680,976 downwards.
AACTATTGACTATAAATGGCAAATACTTCTCAGTAAAATACATCACAAAATCAAACAACTAGCATTGGGTTTCCTGTCTCTTTCGGGAGATCGTCGTAAACGCCATATTTATCGAAAAATGGGCAACACAGTTCACGTAGATGAAGAGATTTATATAAGAAGAGCAATAATGGATAATGAAAAGACGATATTTCTTGGAGTGAATTATATTTCAATCATTAAAATCGACTAAAACTGACTAAGTAAACCTCCAGTCAATTCCGAATGCCTGCCGATTATATCACTTCGTGTCAACTTCGGCAAACCCGAATTACACACACGCTTACACACACGATGACATAGAGGTTACGGCTTTGCAAGCAAAGCCTGTAACCACAAAAATCACATTGCTTTCCTTCTTTGTTTAGGCAGTCATTCTTTAGGTATTCCATGAAAAGTTCACCTGTGTTATAATGGGCATTATAGAAATCCCATATTTTCTTGAAATATGCATTTCCAGGTAGGTCTTGACGTTTTTTCTCAGTAGCCTCCATATATGATGCTAGATAATCGTGATTAAAGAAAAAGCCGTTATCACTTTTCTCAGTCAGAAATGCCTTTATGTACTCTCCGAGCACGGGAGCGTCATCAATTCGTTGCCGTATTTCTTCTGCAACAGCCCAAGCATTTTTCTCCATTCGATTGCTCTCATACTCTTCATACTCTTTTACGTCCATGTTTTCAATTGCTTCTGTTGACAAGCCCTCAAACCTTTTGAACTTCTCCCAATCTAGGGTTTCACCATCAACAAGAGCATCACCGCAACCAGAATTTGTTCGTTCTGCCTCATTTTGTCCTGAGTCTCCACGCGACCTGTGAATTCTAATTCCATAGTCTGAATTGAGTATTCTAGAAATTTCTGCATCTCTGAATTTTACCTCATTGTTACTAACACCGACACCTGGGCCTGCATCAGTGAAATCTGCCCATTTTGGCTTGACAGCTGGCAGACTGAACTCACCAAAAAGAGCTGAAAGCTCTTGGCAAGAGTTCTCAAGATCTGTAAACATTTCAACTGGAACTTGCCAGCCATTTGTGGATTGGGGATCTTCCAGTTGGCTCCTCAAATTGTCAATCTTATGCCGAAAGGTTTGTAGAGGTGGTAGTATGCGACAGGCAAACACCTTGCGCTCATTTTCTGCTGCACCAGACATCTCAAACGCTTCTAAAATTTTGCTAATTTGAGAATTTAAGTGCATTAATCGTTCTCGTTCATAATTTCTATGTATACACCCTGGCGTTGGAGAGCATCTTTTGTAATCTTCACTCAAAGTCATGTCATTAAAATAAAACAGTGCATCCTTCAATTTGCAAAGTGCAGTGGTCAAAGCAGGTGTTTCAACGCTGTGTTGACGGTTGGTCATAACTTCAAATGCATATGGCAGTATATGACGCACTCTCATTGTTTCATTGGCCCATGTTGTGCCGCTGGAGGTTACAAATGATTTAGGTCTTAAAAATACAACATGTTCGTCAAGTTCTTTATGAAGTACCTCTTCATCATTTATCACATTTCCATTTTCTGTAAATATTCTATGGGCAGATGGAGTAACATAAACTAGCTTTTCAGGCCAGTCATATTTTGGCAAGTGTCTGGCCCTACTATCATCGGACAAGGTGATGATTCTGACATTTCTTGTTTTTTCAAAGCCCTCAGAGGTTCCTGGTCTGACATAAGCTTTATCATCTATGCTTCGAGCAAATGCAAGTTCCCTGTTCTCTTTGGAAACTTTGCTTGAGAAAAAGTGCATTTTAACATTTTTCACATGGGCACGTTGATAATGAGTATTCTCGTTGTCGCAGTCCTCTGCTTTAGGTGGTTTTTTGGTGCAAAACAGTCCTTTTCCCTTGTAGAGCAAAGACTGCCTGGACCTTGAGTTCCTTGGCTGTGAACGGTTCCATGCTGTCGTTGCCGACTTAATAAGACGCTTGTTTGCTTTCAGGAGATGATAATTTGCAATGGAGAGTAAATCACGTTTTTTTACACGCCTGTTGGTGTACATGGTTGTCCCGTGACAACGCCCATGGTATGTTGCCTTTTGTTCTATTGACTGGGCAATTAAATCCTCGATGCTTTCATCTATGCATTCTTTTGGACCTTGGGTGGTTAAAGCTCGCTTTTTAAGACGATTTTCTTCTATCAAATTCAGTGCTTGTCTTCTGATCATTTGTTGAAGTTTTTGAGTTTGATATGGTGTTTGTGGATCTTGCAGTTCTGTCACATTCAGGATGCGCTCATTTAGGCTATCAATAAGAAATTGTGTTTCTTCTTGACGTCGCTCCGACCACCTTCCTTCGTGCTTTTGCTTGGTATCTTGCAAACTGTTAATTTGCTCATTTAGTTTTACAGCTCTGTCTTTTAAGCGCAAGGATATAATATCTTTTGCTGCGACGTATGCATTCTTTTCCTCTTGCAGAACCTCTAAAAGACGTTTTGTATTTTTCGATACTTTATCTACATCAATTCCAAGTTCTTTCAAAGTACTGTTTTTCCGATTGGATGCAATCAGTGTTCGAGCGCAAAGTCTATCCCATTCAGTGTCCATACTATCAATAATCCCCGACACCGACTCTCTGTTCAGGGAAAGTCTTTCGTCAACTGAATCCTTTTTATTACAAGATAGCAATTCTTGATAGAAAAACTCTAAGTCAACTGTATCTGGGGAAAGAACTACATATCGCAAACCATCTTTAGGGCTTGTTAAAATGTGAACCCTCAAACCATAAACAGGGTTCAAAACAGAATCTCGAAATCGAATGCGTTCTTCTTGTGTTTTTATTCCAGATACGTAAGTTCTTTGATAACCGAGAAACAAGTCAAAGGCATCGTCAAACAGCAGGTAACCACAATGATAGACTTGACCATCGTTCCCTCTTGTTTCTGCAGTAAGTTCATCCCAAACGGCTCTGAGTCCTGATATTAAATCGATTTTTGTTGAAGATTTTGCCTCACTCAACAGTATGTCAAGAGTCTTAGACATTTCCTGAAAACTACATGTTTGTAAGGATTTCCTGATGTTTTCGTTAAAAGTACTTCTCTTTCTCAACTCCTCTCGTGCTTCATTAGGGCCTCGTGTTCGTTTTGCTACACTCTCTTCCAGTGACTTATCTTCTACGTTCAGAGGTCGTTTTTCTCCGCCACCGGCATAAACCTGGTTAATATAAAATATTTCCAGTCCAATACACCCCAAAATCAGTCCTAAAATGCAGCCAAGTGATGTCCCATCAGTACCTTTACATGATAAGCTATCCGCTTCTAAGGGAATTCCGGCAGCTAGTGCAACATAACCGGCACAAGATTGACGGTGAGATTGAAGTCGATGAGAATTTCCAGGCAAAGTTGTTTTTACTGGATGCTGTTTCATAATACAAGAGGCAGCTTGTCTGCAGATTTTTCTACTGATCAGATGAAAAGTTTCTGGTATATAGAGTGACAAACGATTGAATTTTTGCATATTCGAGAATAATGCCATATTTAAATACTCTGTAGAGATCTGTAGATAGCATTTGTAGCCTGGCCTTGAAGATGCTCTATTGGAACCTAGGCCTCTTCAGTCGGTTGTTCAATTCCATTTTCTTGTGATAGAACTCGTCAACGATAGAATTTATCTTTATACTATATTGGTCTCTATCATATCTTCTTCCCATAAATGATTATTTCCTGTTTTAGAAGCCTTTTCATTATAAACTATTAAAAAATTGAAAAAATATGAAAATTTGTCAATGGGCTTCCTGTGTCACTAGGATCTCGTTGAATTTTGGGTAGGATTTCTCCCGCCATTTTTTTGGGGAACGAAGTGTTGTTTGTAGTCGTGATGGAAAAAGTCAAAGAATGGCTACTTTCTCTTGGTTTTGAGCGGTATAATTCAGCTTTTGAAGACGCAGGATACGATGACCTTGAAACAGTTGCGCTGCTTGACGAAAGAAGAGTCAAAGACGATTTAAAGATCTCAAAACCTGGTCATGTACTAAAGCTGTGTCGTGCTGTGCAGACTCTACAAGAGCAAAATGAACTATCTGCTTCAATAAACAGCTCTCAAGCGAAAAATTGTTGCAAGACACAAGCAAAACTCATCATAAAGGATGGTAAATTAATGTCCGCTGTACAAAGAGGAGGAAAAACGGACAGTGAAAAGCCATGGCATAGATTTCTTATCCCAAATCCTCACACCCAAAAACTTGTGTATTTTAACTCCTTGGTTGAGGGTTTATATAGTTCTGCATTCTCTTCGCTTGGCCAAAATAAATTCAAAAATTATCTGATAACACAGAGGAAGTGGCGATATGAATTGAAGCTAAAAAAGGCGGCCTTTGAAGGTTCGGTTTCATCATTGCTTGACAACGCCAAGTCAGGATTTAACATTAACATACAACGATTCACAAGTGTACCTGTTGATTGTAATCCAGCGACATACCCAGATGTAAAGACACCAAAGATCGATTAGAATGTGCAATTGAAAAAGGGAATACCATTAAACAAGAGCTTGAGAACCAAATTTCACATGTTCTTGATAATCAAGGTCAACCAAAACCTTGGGCATCTGATGAACACCAATTTTGTTTACAAAATATTGCAGCACTGCAATCTTCATTGAATCGCTTAGAGAAGAGTTTGAGTAATGTTTCTTTCTGTGAACAACAGCTCAGTAAGAAGTTTCCCCTTAAAAATTACAGATATAAGGACACAAAGAAGAAAAAACTCAATAACTTCAAAAAAGCAACCCGTCGAAAACAACAAAGAAAACTTAAGAAGAGTTTATTAATGATTACTCAACTATCATCATCAGACATTGCCAAGAGGGTTCTGCCACTGGTGAATGGTGAGAGGGAAGATGCAGATAAAATTACTAAACAAGAGCTAAATGGTGCTCAGCTTGGAAACATTAAAGATAAAGACAAAGATATTCTGGAATTTGTTTTTGATAAGAAAGTATTTGATGCAGAAGCTTCATCACTTGTTGAAAATGTTATCTCAATTTTGAAAGATAGAAGTAATGCAGCTACTGATAGCAGTTGACATTGTGTAGAATTCTATTGTTTCTGTTGTTCTATTTCATACATTACCTGAGCTATTGGCTGCATAAAGTGTTTCATATTGATTTTATTAATACAAAAGTATACTTCATTCGCTGAATAGTGTTATTTATAAAATTAAAGTCATTGCTATTCATAGGAGGGGTTGAAAATTTTTGATAATATTATAAAGGATGGGTCTTTGAAAATAGCTTTCTATATTGGGAGGGGTTAGTTTATATAAGGTTTAAATATAACGCAATCATCCAGCCCCTCCCCTGCTCTAAATAATGACCGGTCCCTTAGCCTTTGCTACTCTTTCATCAGACAATCTATAATGTCACTTGTCGTTTGCGCCAGACTCTGTCAGCCAAAATGAAGCTGTGATTGCCATGCAAAACTACATTGAAAGCATCAGAAATTGGATGGCAGTGGATCAACTGAAGCTTAATGAAGACAAAACAGAGATCATTGCCATTGGTACTCGTCAGCAACTAGACAAAGTGAGCATCACACACCTGAACATTGGTCAAGCATCACCGCCAATCTTAAACACTGCTGTCCGTAACCTGGGCTCGTGGTTTGACTCACATCTTAACATGATAACACAGATCAACAAGACATGTCAATCAGTCTATTATCATTTGTATAATATTAGACAAATAAGGAAGTTCTTAACACATGACTCAACTAAATTACTTGTGCAAGCTGTGATCATGGCACGCATCGACTATTGCAACAGTCTGCTATATGGTGTACCAGCTGTGCATCTCTCCAAGCTACAACGTCTTCAGAATTCTGCAGCTCGACTTATTACCTACACACCCAGATACTGTCACATAACACCAGTGCTTGCATGCCTTACATTGGCTACCTGTGAGGTTCCGAATCTGCTATAAAATAGCGGTTATTACTTTCAAAACCATCCATAACCAAATCCCAGAGTATCTAAAGAGCCTCATAAACATCAGAAAGATTTCACGCTACAATCTATGTTCCAAGTCTGGCATCGTCCTACAAGATCCCTCAGCCAGGTTCAAGCGCACGCTTGGGGACCGATCCTTTACAGCTGCTGCTCCAAAGATTTGGAACACTCTACCTGTATCGATAAGGAATGAGAATAATTTTGCTAGATTTAAAAGTCTACTTAAAACACATTATTTTAGAGAGGCCTTCTCTGACCTAAGTTAATTTATGATATATGCATTACATAGGATATACTAGTCATTTTATGAGCACGATGATCACTTATTTTTATGAGTAAGATAATTAATTACACTGTTTGTTTATTTTATTTATGTAATTACTTCATTTTACATTAAGGGAATTATATCATTAGGTTTTTTCGTGTTTATATACCGGCACATATATATATATATATATATATTTTATTTTATTTTATTTTACTTTATATTTTTATATTTTATTTAGTTTAGCTCATTTGATCATATTTAGATGCTAATTTGCGCTATATAAGTAATAAATATTATTATTATTATTATTATTATCACCTGTAAACCTATAAACCTGCTAATGATTTGGTGATCTTGTGATGATGATTATATTTTTAAAATGGATAATTTTGACATAGCTCTTTCAAGATTATTTACTCAACAAGTACTACCTCATCAAGTAGCAAGTCAAGTCCCATTCCATTAGAGGAATTCCTACTCAAATTTATAAGGCATTGGGTTGAGTGCAGTACCTATAAAAGATCAAGTTCCAAGCTCAGTTTTAAGGTGTCAGATATTTCACCCATTATTGCCCCGTTGATGAAAGGAGAAGAGGTGTACAACACATAATTAAAGAAGAGTACAGTGCTCAAGGCACATGGCAAAACAGAAGGTTAATTAAAATGGGGTTTTGCACACCTATATTTTAATAATTAAAATAATCACAATTATTGACATAACCATGACATTTCAAATTTTAATCAAAAATATATTATATATGTATAATTATATATTAACTTCAACCTTGTTGAAGTTTGTGTTGAGGATATGTTGTGGGATTTCAACATTGTTCACTGAAATAGCATGAGACTTTCTTGACTTTATTAGGATACCAGCTCCCTTTTGGTGATGTGAACTGCTTAGATGCTATCAAATGGTTGTAAAAATGGAAAACACTCGTTCTAGATTTCTGAGGATCAAGTTGTAGCTACCTGACTTGTGGGGAACCTTCTCGCTCGTCGTCGATTACAAATGCAGACAAACCAGAAGATGTCCAAGAAGCTGACAAACCAGAAGATGTCCAAGAAGCTGACAAACCAGACAATGTCCAAGAAGATGACAAACCAGAAGATGTCCAAGAAGCTGACAAATCAGACAATGTCCAAGAAGCCGACAAACCAGAAGATGTCCAAGAAGCTGACAAACCAGAAGATGTCCAAGAAGCTGACAAACCAGACAATGTCCAAGAAGCCGACAAACCAGAAGATGTCCAAGAAGCTGACAAACCAGAAGATGTCCAAGAAGCCGACAAACCAGAAGATGTCCAAGAAGCTGACAAACTTTGATTACTGCTTTGATTACTGCAGCATCACCTGGGGAAACTGCTCAAAAACCCGCATGGATCGATTGCAAAAATTGCAAAATAGAGCAGCCAGAATTATAACCAGGACAGACTACTCAGTCAGGTTTTATGAACTTCTAACAGAATTAAAGTGGTTAAACTTGAGTGAAAGACAAAAATTACAATTACAGATAATGATGTATAATAAAGTCTTTCACAAAGAAGCACCTAATTATCTTCAAAGCTTATTTCAACTGACGTCCGAGGTACATAGCTACAATCTTAGAGGCAGTAAATTTGATTTACAACCTCCTTTGCCAAAAACTAATTTCATGAAACGTTCCTTCTCCTACCGTGGTGCCATTGTCTGGAATGAGTTGCCAAACAAAATATGAGAGCTCAATAATTTAAAAAACTTTCGAAAAGCTCTTGAGTAGAAAAGATTTCCTCGCCCATGTATGCATTTAAAATTGTAGCATATAATTAGTTCATTAGATAGTTATCTATTATATATAATCAATTAGATATTTAAGTTAGATATAGTTTATTAAGTATTTATATAAATATATAATAAGATTGTATATACATATGTACATAATACCACTATTATGTATTTATGTATATATATAATTTTTTTATAAACATTAGCTTTTTACATTGTGTATATATATATATATTTTTAGCACGGCACGTCTGAAAAACAGTCCCACTGATGGCGTTTACCGTGGGTAAATAAAGTTAATTGATTGATTGATTGATTGATTGACAAACCAGAAGATGTCCAAGAAGCCGACAAACCAGAAGATGTCCAAGAAGCTGACAAACAAGAAGATGTCCAATAGGAGGAATATAATTGGCTTGCTTCTATGTATGTTTGTTTAGCAACATGTAGGATGAGAAATTCATAGATTTCCAGCTCATAGGAAATAGTCTTTAGGGAGCATTCATTTTTTAAGAGGGGGGTGGGCCGGAGGAATCACAGGACGAGTGTCTGAAAAAAGGTCAGCCCTCCTTTAACTGAGCATTAAATTTTCGTGACCCCCCTCGCTGAGGTTGTGTAATTTATATTGACCCCATCCCCTTACATAAAAATTAAAAAATTAGCCCTTCAGCAATACAAAGGAAAGCCAGTACGCCTCATGAATCAAAGTATGCACGATTGGTTTGAGGAAAATGGTATTTCAATCTACTTTCCTGCTTTTATTTCCAAGGGTTATGATAAATTAGAAGTGATAATCGAGTCCATTGCAGAAGAAGTGCTTGTAGATGAGTTTTCAGATCAGATTCCATTACTTGGTCATCGAAAAAAATTGCTCTTGCAGTTCGTAAAACAACACAGGGTCTTCATGCATTGCCCAGTTTGAACAATAAAGATAATAACATTCAAAAAGCACAAACAAAAGCTTTTTGAAATGCAGCTTTTGGCAAATATTGTAATGACTCGCACACAACAAGACCTGATGATGTCATAATTTTGTCAAACCAAATAACACAACTCAATAGTATAAGAACTGAGGTAAAAACACTGAAGAGAGACTTAACAACCAACAACCAGATGTCATTTGGCAAAAGTGGGAGACAGCTCAAAACTGGAAAATTAGTTTATCATAATTTTAATGTTACTATTATCAAAGCACTCACTGAAACAGATGAGGAGATAGAAACATTTATAATGCAACTGGAAAACAAGCTTCATATTTTAAAACAATCATTTAAAGGCTTACCAGTAAAGCCAAAAAAATCAACATCTTCAAAAAGAAAGCACAATATAAAAAAAGCAGAAAAGTGGAAGAAAGCAAGATTTGATATCACAAAGTCAAAAGTTCTAGCAAAGGTTTTACCTCTATACAAAGAAGGTTCTATACCTCCAGGTATACTTGTAGAGACTGATGATGTTTCTATTGAGGAGGTACAGAACTTGTCAATACAATACCATACAATACAATGTCTTTATTTAGTACCACATATTTACATTTGTACGTTTAAAAGAAATATTAAATTAAAACAGGATTTTTGGGTACAGGCCACCTATAATAACCATGTAAGGCTAACCAAGATAGGTGGCTTGCATTTTTGTGGTTACTGGCTTGTAAAGCCAGTAACTGCACTATGTCATCGGGTATGCGTGCGTGCGGGTGCGTAATTCGGAAATTTCCGAAGTTAAAACGAAGCATCTAGACGAAAATATTCGAACTTCGTCCGAACCTTTTTTGCTCTATAATTCGATTATCAATAATAAATTATAAACTTTTTGGTGTCCTTTTAGAACAATTAATTCTTTTTCTTTCGTGAAAATGTCCATTAAGGCGTAACTTTGACAATGTTTTTTCATCTTGACTCGGCCTTTTGACTCAGGCTCGGCTTTGACTCGGACTCGGATTTGACTCGGGAAATGAATTTACTCGATACGGCTGACCAAAAGGTCAAGCAGAATCGTTTTACCATGTGGCTTGTGTTTGTTTGGATTTATTGGTAAGTAGACAATGTTCTATCTTTATGTTTCCCTCATTTAACCAAGCACAGCTTTTACCAACTGTGCCAAAAGATTGTTTTTAAAGAATCTTTCAGGATTTTGTTAAGGAATCGTTCAGGATTTGGGGGTGGTTTGCAAAAGGTTTTGAGCGGAAAGTCGATCGTAAACACAGTGTTAGTTTGACACCGATCGAGCTCTAGCTGTTGCTATGCTATGTCACAAAATCTCGTGTAGATTCATTTGCATTTATGTCTTTACTTTCGCTTGGGATTTGTTTGGAAAAATCTTTGTTATTCTCGTCGTTATTTGGTTTTGTTGTGTATTTGAGTCAGTGAAATTGAGCCGGATTTCTTGACATTAAAGCTTACGTGTTGATCTCGATTATTTCTTATCCGATTCAGTCATTACAAGATTTTTAAAACTACTTCAGAGTGTCAGGGCTATTTATACAATGTATTTTTCTGCCTAATGATTATTTTTTGTCTCTTGACAAGCCTAAAATGATCAACCAAAATCGAATTATAGTTCATTTACGATAAATTGGATTAATGGACTTCCAAAACATGACATGTTTTTTACCCTAATTTTTTGTTCCAGATTTTCCTGTTACCAAGACATTCCTAATGTAAAAATAACACCAATGCTATGACAATTATGAATAAACAATTCGTGTTTGCGAATAAATAATTGTTATTTATGCAGGTTGATTTCAGTTCCCAACAGTTCTGTGCTTTTTACTGCAGTGCATGGATGACATCATATATGTTTAACATTTTGGTTATACAGCATATACAACAATATATTTATTACAGTCTGTACATCAGTGGGGTGATTTTATTTAGTCTGTGAAAAATTGTACACATACTAGTTATAAGTAGACTTTAAACCTATTGTTTATTTTGTTTTTTTTTTAAAGTCGAATGCCAGGGGGTTCTCCCGGGGGGCATGGGCGATATCAGAATGGATTGATACATTAGATAACAGGTTGGGACTTGATCAAATACTAAGACCAGTTATCCATATGTACTGAAAGTGATCATATATTAATGCAAACTAGACCATATTAAACTCTAAAAAAATGTATGATGGTGGACATATGCTTATGATGTGGATGCTATATGTTTGGACTACCAGTAACCACATGTCCTCATAGAGGGCTTTTATTTTATTTGCGTTGAAGCTTTATGGTCAATAACACACTGTAAATAATTAGATATTTTAACAAAGACAAAAACAAGAAAAGAAAGGCAATACAAATATACAAAGAGAAAATAGCAAATGGTTCCATGCATATAGATAAATGAAGAGAATGGATCAAAATATACTAGTAGATACAACGTATGATTTCATATATAATTATAAAATTACATATGAAATTGGAATTATGTCAAAGAGAGAAGCTCTAGTTCTAAAGGAAGCTCTAAGAGAGAATAAACAGTTCTCAGATTCTGCAAAACAACATATTTCAGACTTTTTTCCTGAAAATATAATTATTTCTTCAGATAGTGATGACACTGAATAAAAATATAAAAGAGAAACCTTTAGAAAATAGGTAGAAAGAACAACAGGAAACTGTGTTCAAACACAAACAACAAACATATTCAAACACAAACTTATGGTATATCCATATCATGATATTATTTTATTTGTACATACAGTAGTTTACATATCAATGATACAGTCTGTTCCTGTTATCATAGGTGTGGTATTTCAAATACAGTTTTTGATATATTTTATTTACAGTTAAGTTGAACTGTTCAAAAACATTTATGCCAATTGTTTCATAGTTTAAAAGTACTATAGTTACTGATCATTCTAGCTAGTACATGTTGTGTTTATTTAATAAAAGAGTTTGCTTTAGGACACATTTTTCGATTTAATACTTTAGTATTAATATAAAATTTTTTATATGACCCCCTACATTATAGACAAAAAAAACGCAATGGCCCCACATTTTTAAGATGTAAATTTGACATGACCCCCCGTGATTCCTCCGGCCCACCACCTTAAAAAATGAATGCTCCCTTATCGCGAGCCGCTTCCTTTCAAGTACTCCATTTAGAGTTCGATATTTGGTCAAAGTATTGGAGATGAAGCTTAAAATAACAGCCCATTCTGAAGCTCTTATACGTTTCTAGGTATCTCTCGAATTGCCCTATCGCATAATGACGTCACAGTTTGTTTACATTGGGGATAGATGCTCAGAAACAGTGGAAATTGGGACCTATTAATATTCCTTTTCGAAGTGGAACTTCAATGTATCGCGTTTTGATATATATCATGTATCAGTGATTGCTCATCTGTATTTTATTTGATATGCAATCATCTGATCCCCTCTGGTGACCATAATCCTTAGTGTCAAAACAATAGAATGTTTTGGTGTGACGTCATTATGCAATAGGGCAATTGAAAGCTCCAAATTACATTGTTTTAGTGCAGGAAAAGCCTGTCTCTGAAAGCTATTTTCTTTGTAGTCTGCCATCTTGCATTCCTAAAGTTCCTGGCTTGCGTTTGCAGTCGCTCAAAGGTGATGAATGAAGGGCATTGTTTTTACATTCTTAACCAATCAGAAGTAGCTGAGGACGAACATAGGAAAAAAAAAACATTTGCAGTTTATAACTCGTTCCCAGCCTGTGGCCTAGGCACGAGTAAAAAAGTATGTTTGATAATCTGTTTGAGAAATTTAACAGAAGTGGTAGTGGAATGCTTATGCTAACCTTGTTTGGTCTCTCAACATTTCATCTATTGACTGATTCCCTCTTCTTAGCTTGCAGATATTGTTTAATAATATATAGCTATTTCAATTAACGTTGTCACTGAAAAAAAAGGCTAAAGGCTAAGGCTTTCAATATATTTTGTTTGCTAACAAATCTGTCGTGTAGGCTATCTAAGAATTAAGGAATATATGTCCAAGTTGTAGAATTTGCAGGACAGTGGGTTTCTTATTGTAATAATGTCAAGGTGAAAATAAAATTTCATGATTGCTGCTCTCAAAGCTTTAGGCTTTAGGCTTTTTTCAGCGACAACGTTAATTGAATTAGCTATAATAGAATTATGGCAACTACTTAATTAATTATAATTTGTCCCCCTTCCATTAACTGCCAAATGAAAAACAAACAAAAAGTTATTCATCACATAAATATGAAATAGTCAATTTGCTTCACTGAAGGCTAGTAAAGTTTTGTCCAAAACAAAACAGCTAGACAGTAATAAATGACAGAATTCAAAATCCAAGACCTGTACATGTACACTGTAGCTTTACCCTGCAAGCAGAGGTGAAGACAGAGGAAAATTACCTCTGCTGGCAAGGTACTGAAGCTTAGGCCAAACAAAAAAATATTTGTGTTTCCGGTTGCGCGACCGACCGTTAAAATTTCCTGCCGACTCAAAACATTTTTATGGCCCGAAAACTCACCACAGGAATCCCGCTTAACTTAGACTCTCCAGCAAGGAGTCATGGGATAGCACTTCTCGAGAGCAATCATGGCGTGTCAGAATTCTGGCAACTCTTTCAGTGTTTTTGCTTTAAAAATCCAAAAATGCACCCATGGAGACGAACAAAGGCAATAAGCCACTTCACGCTTTTGCCCGCCATTTTGAATTGTGTAGTTCCAGAAAATATCCATACCCCACCACGGAGGGAATTGGAAATTCCGGGGGGTAGGGGGGTCAAATACCCTTGGAAAATCCAAAGGACAGGGGGGTAAACAAATCGAACAAAATTTCCAGAGGGTTTGGACTTTTAACGGGCTCACAAATGACTGCAAATGGAATAACTTCTTTTATTTTAATAAAAACTTACGTACAATAATTCAGTTTTACACATTTTCATCAATTCTAAACGATTTTTTCCTTTGGAAACGATAAATTGAAGAAAACAACCTTCGATGAATCCTTAGATACGAACTCGAAGACAACATGGCTGCCACATTCGTATCCAGTCCCCAGACACAGGAAACCCAATACCAAACCCAATCTAATACGTTTTGGCTGCGAACAAGTTTTTGTATAAAACATGGTGAATCTTTTGAGAAATTTTATACTTATCGATAAGAAATGACCATTTTTCACAAGAAAACCATGATATCCTTTTAACCAAACAAATCAAAGAAATTTTCGCATGCCGCTGTTGAATGGCGTTCGATTACAGAACGATCGTAAACTTTGCTCAATTGTCATAGAGATACAGTAAAATTTTCTGCTTCATTCAAGCTGAAAGAGTTTTAAAATAAGCCAGTTGTTAACTAGTCTCCCAAATAAGTTTGGTATAGCCTCGGAACTCATCAAAAGTCCGATTTTATGGTTTTAAATACGGGATACTTTACACGAACCGGCGCAGCGGCTGCACATGGCCGGGCAATCGATTACCGATATACTTGCCGAACTGTGGACTTTACTGTTAGCTCTAAACTACTAAATTGTAACAACAAATTTTCCAGGGGGTATTGAAATGCGGGTTTTCAATTTTTGGAAATTCCAGAGGGGTGGGGGGTCAATATCATAACGCGAAAAATGGAAATTCCGAGGGGTAGGGGGGATGTTATACGAAGTTCCCTCCGTGGTGGGGTATGGATATTTTCTGGAACTACACATTGGGGCAAACGCGGCAAAATTTATAGAAATCTTGATCACTTTGACTACCATTACTCGGCTCGATTTTGTCGGATTTTCAAAATTTAAACTTCAATGATTTGCTGACTTGCATACCATGTGTCAAAATGAGAATAAGACTCATACAAGTATTTTAAGTATTTTTTCAAGTCAATCTTTTTTTCGCGAATGTTCTTAATATTTACGTGCCGAACGTTTTATTTTGAAAACAAAAATCATCTTTTTCTCATCTTGTAATCTTCCAATATTTATCATGTAAACAGGCATAAAAAAACAAAGCCAATACCGTTTCAAAAAAATTATTTGTTAAAAAATACGATAAAAATGAGCCGAGTTATGATAACTCCAAGTGATCCAGATTTCTATCAATTTTGGCGTGTTTGCCCCAATTCAAGATGGCGGACGAAAGCGTGAAGTGGCTTATTCTTGGCTTTGCCAAACCATCTTTTGTGTGAGGAAGTATTTAAGCTTAAAAGATTCCATTATCCAAGTAATTCAAGTGACAAGAGTGTTTTTTTTGCTAAAGCAAGCACAAGCTTAAATCCTAAACCAATCGAGCTGTTTGATGTTGGCCCAGGGTTATGTAAGCTTACTGGCGACTTGTGCATAAAATATATTGAATTCAATTTGGGTGTACTTGTCTTGTCTTTAAACTGTATTTAGACCACAAAAAAAAAAAAAAAAAAAAAACCGACCTACCGACTATAATTATTTTTCTCATGCAACCGGAAACACAAATATTTTTTTGTTTGGCCTTATTGGAAAGTACAGTACCGCTCTTGAGTAACGTAACCTCCACTCGCAAGTACGAGTAGCGAGTCAATCGAGTACTCGATTGCTACGAGTCTTTAATGAGCTGGAACAAAACAATAGGGACTCGTTTGACTCGATACTTGGTACTCGCGAGTCAAAAGAGTGAGATCACTTGAAAAACTTGTTGTGGATAACTTTTAGGCAATCGATCTGATGTTTTATATGCAAGTGAAGGCAAGCAAAACAAAAATAGACTTTCAATCAACAACCCGAGAGCTTTCAAAGAAAATGAGACTGCTGATTTCAGCTTTTTAGCATGTTTTAGTTGTTTGTGGGAGCTGTGTTATGATGGCCCGTATTCATGTAGAACTGTCTCTCATATAAAATATAAAGTTCCTATTTAGAACTAACATCAAGCTTTCAAAAATCTCTGCTTATCTGAAGAGGTTTAAAATTGTATTCGACATTTTGGTTGGTTATGCAAAGATTTGACAATCGCATTCCCACGTGCTTATCAATTAACCCCATGACCTCGGACTACAGTAAATGTATTTGTTCTTGTGAAAATTTGCTCAAAACGAATTTTTATTCATCTGTTTTAGCAATTATTATCTTATTATCTAAAGCAGTGATTGAAATGATTTGTTAATTTCTTTAAATGTTGTTCTAATTCAAAGTCAAATTTGCATGATGAAAGTTCTGGCGACTCGTCTGATTATCCAACACAATAAGATACCGGCAAGGTTGATTAACGTGGAACAAAAGTTCCGAGTTCGGACCTACAGATGAGTCTATGTTTAGTAAAAGAAAAGATCAAATATTTATCTACAAAAATGTCCAAAGTTATCGTTCTGAATAAAATATCAGCTAGAAAAAGCTCAAAACAAGACTAATTTGAGGCAGAGATTTTCGCTCCAATAACATTCGGCGGGACTTGTAAATTTCACATCGAAAGTGTGTTTATTCACACCCTATCTGTCACTTAAAAATAAAGAGTTGAAAATAAACTGATACTTCCTCTGGACCTATGTTCAGAAAGAACTATATTTATGACTTTGGAACTCAATTATTAAATGGATGAGCAATAACCATTGAAAATAAGCCAAAGAAAAGATGATTCAAAAGGAATGCCAGATCTGAACCACCATTGTTTACTTCAAGTTGTCAACTGCAACAGTGCATCAATTATCTTTTTATTTGGCTTTATTTTGACCACTTCATCAAGAACATCCAAAATCTGATGTTGATCGACATCGTCAAAGAACTAGACATGGACGGGAAGTTACCACCAAAACAATCACCGTTACTTGTATACGGTTTTGTTGACCTTGGAATGTGGCCGCCTAGCGATCTATCTTTTGAAAACCATCCCGTAACTACACAAGTTTGTTAAACTACTCCAATGCTTATACTGGGGAATTACTAACAATAGGCCATTTGCATGATGGCGTCATATACTACAACTACCAGAATGCTTTGCCCACTTTCTTTTGTAAAATAATTAGGGGCAGTGCTAAACCGCGAAATGCCAAAACGAAACACCGAAACGAAACAATACCGAAACGAAAAGCGAACAATCTTTTTTTTAACTGTACCAGAACAAAAATATTGATATAAGTTATGTATGGTAAGGCCCCGCCGCACACAGCGAGTTGATTTCCTTTCCAGCAAGATCAAAGCATCCTATTTGATATTTATAAGTTGTCAACACTAGTAATTCTCTTCGAGTTCTTCTTCACGTGTCTATTTCACACAGGAAGCCCACCGTTGTACATAAATCTTTCTTTCCGTGTGAGTGATGGCTTCCATCGAAGGTATGTAAGAACGGCTCATATCAAATCATATTAGAAGCGTTTACAGCTAAAAAAGTGTTCTGTTTTTGAGTTATTATAAAAAGAATATAGTCATTTTCCATCTTCTGTGCACAATATTTGTCGATGGGCTGAATTTTTCAAGATATCAAAGGATTCAAATTCTCTTTAGACACAACGATGGAGGACGTGGAGGACAATGATAAAGATATTGATGTGAGTATTTTTCTCTAATAAGATTAGATTGCTCTGACTACAATGTGAGTCGTAAACCACATGCTGTCAAGTGAGAGTCCTATACAACCAAGTTATAGCTTAGTGAAATCATTTCTTCTAAATTCGATGAATAAAGTCAAAGATTTCAACATGTGACAGCTCCACAACACACTGGCTGAAATAGCTTTTTTAAGTCCAAGTGGGACTTGCGATAAATATAATTTGTTTTCAACTACAATTTGTGGATTTATTATTATTAATTATTTCGACAATTTTGTTTTACACTAAGATGTTTTAATTTTGAGAAGAGCTTTTGGTTGGCTTTAAAGTGATTAGGTAAGCTTTTTGGAGAATTTTTGTTCCCCTAAAGTACGAGTTGAAAAATACGTGCGATTTTTTGGGGGTCAATAGCGTTTTAGAATGGTTCGAGTTAAAAAAAAGTCCTTGAGTGCAATTTGGGGATGCTACCACATATTTAGCAAAATATTCTAATTATGTGAGACCCAAAAAGAGGGGGGGGGAGTGGTGGGCATGCAGGGTATTTTTTCAACTGGATTTTGAGGTGGAGCAAAAATGCTTGAAAAAGCTTTAGCGATTCACTTCAAAGAAAACCGGTGTGCTTTACAAAATTTCAACATCTTACTAAAAGGAAATATGTCAAAATAATTTTGGAAAAATTCTCAAACAGTAGTTGAAAAAATATCGGCTAATGTATACGGTGTAGCCTTATGTGTAAAGTAGACGGAGCGCACTAAATTAGTGAAGCAGAAATTAATAGTTAGGAATATAAACAGACGAAATATTCTCTACTAATGTCTATTGGGTCTAATACTAATTTCACAGGCTTAGTGTGATCACTCTCAATTTCATTCTAAAATCCTTATAATATAGTTTCAGACCATAGCCAGACTTGACAAATTCATCAGATGAGGGGGACTTAAAAAAGCTATTTCAGCCAGTGTGTTGTGGAGCTGTCACATGTTGGAAATCTTTGACTTTATTCATCGAATTTAGAAGAAATGATTTCACTAAGCTATAACTTGGTTGTATAGGACTCTCACTCGACAGCATGTGGTTTACGACTCACATTGTAGTCAGAGCAATCTATTCTTATTAGAGAAAAATACTCACATCAATATCTTTATCATTGTCCTCCACGTCCTCCATCGTTGTGTCTAAAGAGAATTTGAATCCTTTGATATCTTGAAAAATTCAGCCCATCGACAAATATTGTACACAGAAGATGGAATATGACTATATTCTTTTTATAATAACTCAAAAACAGAACACTTTTTTTAGCTGTAAACGCTTCTAATATGATTTGATATGAGCCGTTCTTACATACCTTCGATGGAAGCCATCACTCACACGGAAAGAAAGATTTTTGTACAACGGTGGGCTTCCTGTGTGAAATAGACACGTGACGCCCAGTCCCAGTCCACAGATTGAGGCTGGCTCGAGGCCAGCCAAACCAAAAAAGGAGCAACTATGCCGTAAATATTCCTATAATTCCCGGTTGTACAGTGATGAAGAAGAACTCGAAGAGAATTACTAGTGTTGACAACTTATAAATATCAAGTAGGATGCTTTGATCTTGCTGGAAAGGAAATCAACTCGCTGTGTGCGGCGGGGCTTTACCATACATAACTTATATCAATATTTTTGTTCTCGTACAGTTAAAAAATGATTGTTCCCTTTTCGTTTCGGTATTGTTTCGTTATTGTTTCGTTTCGGTGTTTCGTTTCGGCGTTTCGCGGTTTAGCACTGCCCAATAATTAGTGCCAATTGTTCGACTATTCTCAAAAGGGAATAAAAATCTGAAGAAAGAAAATTCGTTGAGCATTCTGGTAGTTGTAGTAAAATGACGCCATTGTGCAAATTCATTGTGTTCAATGCTTTTAATTTTGATCTTGAAATCTTCTTGATTTCTACACAATCTACCTGTGCTTCAGAAATGAATTGACTCGTTCGACTCCAAGTGACTCGTAATCGAAAGTTGCAAGTTGTTAAGTAATTCATGAATATTCAGAAATCAAGGACTCTCGAGTCACCACTTGTACTCGCTACTCGTACTTGCGAGTAGAGGTTATTTTACTTGAGAGCGGTACTATATGGTCTGATTTCTGAATCCCAAAACAATGTCTGTAATCTAAATCATGGCACATGTTTTTATATTGTAGGTAACAGCAGCCTCAAAATTTTTGACCCTCCGAGAATCTGTTTGTGATACAGCAGATTTGTCTTTATCATTCAAACACTACCCAAGACCTAAAGCTTTTTGAAAAGAACACATAGAAATTTTTGCTACATGAAATCCTACCCCATTTTGGACCGGACGTTGATTTTAAATTTACAATGTATTTTGGACCCAAAACAAGTTCCAATTTTATTTTGCCATTTTATTATGTAAAAAGGCAAGTAAATTCCATGATGTTTTTAATAATTGTCTTTAACATAAGAATGAATGCTCAACTCACATTGCACCCAGTTTTCACTTCAACTGAGAATTCACAATATAATACATTTTTAAAGTGTTCAAAATCCAGTCAAGTAATAAGCACTGCAAAATTGTATCAGTTTATGGTAAAATTACCTAACATTGCATTTTCTTGACTGTCCTGAAACAAGCAATAATTTGTTTGTATTATAGGGAATGAGTGTTCCAGCAATAACAACTGCTAAGTATCGAAATCAAGAAACTCCATTGTCAGAAAACTGTGACCATACAGTCCATCCACTATTTGGGAATTCTCGTAGATACATGCTTGGTGATCGATTTCACAATGCCAGTAACCCCCACAAATCACCACTGTGTCTTTATCATGATATCAATCTCGCAGAACAAAGTTATACCATCAAGACTAGTTACCAGAAAACAACAGAAAGAATGTAAGAAGATTGAGGAGTTCCTGTGTTCAAAACTATAGAACACACTTCTTGTACAACTTCCTCATGGACTACTATCAGAATCAGAGTTTTGTGAAAGACCAGCATCATAATGCTTCTCTAAACCTTAAAGATAACCAACAGATAGTAAGAGATAAATATGCGAGGTTTGTAATTCAAGATATTGCCTGAGTGAGAAATTTTTAGGATAACACTAATAGTATTTGTACAGGAATTGCACGATCTTGAGTACAATTCAGAATAAATAGGTTTGAGTATTTTTTCAAAGTTCTCAAAATTGGATTGAATAATTTTCAAAACATTTTCAAAACATAAATTTTTTTGTGCAACAAAGAAAAATTGATGGCGAGAAAGCAGGTATAATATCTTAATGTTTCTTTGATATTGAATGAATGCTTAATTATTATTATACTTCCAGTGACATCATCATGAGGCTGGTGGGGTGGGTGATATCTTTCGTCTTGCCACACACCCCACTTGGCCATCTGTTAGCCGAAAAACTAACAGCCAATCACAAGCCATCTTCTGAGAGCTGCAAGCTGGCTCATGTATATAGAAGCGTACACTGTAGCACAAACACCTTGTACTTCATTTTTGTTCATCATGCATTCTCAAATGGCTGACTGCAAACTGAACTGTAAACTAGTACCATGTGTCACACAAGTTTCGCAGTTGTATACATGTGCATGATCTATGGCTTTGCATAATTATTGGTGACAAAAATCACTGCAACATTGCATCGCGACCAGAAAATTACGCTAAGTTCGTTTTAATTGATTGTGGTATTTTCTGTGTTTTATTGAGTGGTTCACAGAAAATACCAAACTGTATCAATTTCGGCTGTATAAGTGATGACAAATGATAAATGTATGTACGTGCGTGATATGTTTTGTGGCATTCTGAATTTTGCTAAAAACTGGCAGGCTTATAATATGTTTCCACTCATTCTATAGTTTTCTGGACTCTTGACATGGTAGTCTCGACTCTCAACCTGGTATTCTTGACTCTTGACCTGGTACTCTTGACCAAAACCCAAACTCCTCTTAGAATAGTCAACTCAACCTTGATGTACACCTTAGTTATAATAATTGTAAACATGTACATACATTTCATACTAGGTTGATCAAGGTAAAAAAAATTAGCAAATAAGTTAATTATTGGTAAATTTTCAAATGTTTCATGCAATGTATTCAATAATTTCAACTTATAGACAGTAATTAACATTTCAATAAAGACATTAAACATTTTATTTTTTCAAACGGTCAATGCTATAACATTGTTTTTAAACAATATAAAGAGGGGGACATGGGGGTTTGCGGATCGGCGGATTCAGCCATTTTTTAGTGCAGATTTTCGGATTTTTGATATTCTTAATTGCGGATTTGTGGATCACTCACAATTGAACTCGAACTGATCCAATAAAAAACTTAAGTTTTACAAGTTTCTACTTCAAAAATGTTTATGTGGGCATAAAGTTTGAATATAAATGTGAGGACGAGAAGAAATTTTGTTGACATGTTTCTGTTTAATATTTCGACCACTCTCCAGCGATCATCATCAGAATAAACTCAAATTTACATGTTATGATTTTAAATAACATACAATAATATAGCAAAATTGCGTGACCAATTAGTTCAGCAGACAAAGGGGCGCAGATTGTCCTTGTTCGTTTAAGGATGGTTGATTTTCTTTTATAAACAATGCCTCAGATATTTTCCTTTTTTTGTAGTAGGAATAACTAGTGTCCAGTTTCTACTTCCAGACATATTTGCAAGACAAGTCAAATTTCAACAAGATTGTGATAAGAGATCAATTTCGACAATTTCCGGTAATCTGTTATCTGACCTTATATACATTTGTCATCTATATCGCCCAATCAAAAACGACTTTTCCTGGGTTGAATGACCTAGTTCTTGACCTCTGTCATATTTACTGATTACTTTGCTGTGGACGATGGGCTACAATGAAGTATAATGGCTGAAGCTCAATCAGAGGAAATCATTATAGACTGTGTTGGATAAGACCCAAGAGGAGAAAGATGCTATGGAGAAGGATGCCTGCCAGGACGAGAGGACAGAGTTTGACTCCAGCAGCGACGAAGAGGATATTGCTGATAGTAGTGGGACTAGTGAACATCTGGTGTTGCAAGGTGAAATTGGAAGCTCGGCGACGTTTCTTCTTGGTGCAAGAACTCGATTTGGGAGGACGGTGCATTTTAATAACCACTTACTTTACTAAACGGTACAAATGGTAAGTTTCTTTTAAAAAATACATAAAAGAAGGAAACAACAGAAACATCAAAGTATCACGTATGTAAATGTGCTAGTAAGCGATTTTTAGCATTTTTTTAAAATGTAATATTTTAAAAGTACATATATGACCAAAATTGCTGCATTTGCGGATTTTCGTAAAATTATCATGCGGATTTGCGGATTTAAACGATTTTTCTTGCAGATTCGTAGTTCTGAACACCCCCCCTCCCCCATGTCCCCTCTATAAATATATCATGTCAAATAATTTTTTCTTAAACGTCATTAACAACATAAATTTGTGATCAAAACCTTCTTGTTCTATAAAAGAACAAAAGAACTTCTTGTTTTAGAATTGCATAGCTGCCAACCCTCCCGGATAATCCGGGAGTCTCCAGATTTTGGGCCTCTTCTCCCGGTCTCCCGGATAAAGACCTAAATCTCCCGGATAATCGCTCGAATCCTAAAATCGCCGCCATTTTATCTGAAACTAGACGCACACGTGCGTTCACTCGTGCCCCGGGAGCCCTCCAGTGACCGGCCCCGTGCGTACTCTTCCCCGAGCCGTTTCACGCATTCTTCACTTAACCGTAACATAATAAAGACCTTTTTTGACCTTTTTAGAGAATATCTGATTAGTCAATTTGTCTGTCAGCAGCTTAGTGTTTGCCTTTATCCCAACATGCAAAAATATACCAGTTTATTCAACTTTTTATTTCACTATATATCTCAATTGTTTGCTGTAAAGACTTCTACAACGACGTTTTTGACACAATAACAAATCGTGTATTTTTTCGGCGTTCATGTTTCAGATGTTTTATCTATTACGTGACCAAACGCATCAGGTCAAATAGAGCCTTGATTCCATGAAAATATATAAATAAATTGTCTGGCCAGAATTGTGTTAAAATTCATTACAAAAACGTCTCAAGATCTCTTGAATGCTTGAATGAAAAATATAATTGACTTGCCTCTATATGCGTTAGTTTAGCAACATGTAGGGTGAGAAATTCGTAGATTTCCAGCTCAAAGGAATTGCTCCGAGTCGCGAGAGCTTCAGTTTTCAAGTACTCCATCGGAGTTCGATATTTGGTCAAAGTATTGGAGATCAAGCTCAAAATAACAGCCCATTCTGAAGCTCTTATAAGTGTCTAGGTACATCTCGAGTTAAAAGCTCCATTTTCTATTGTCTCACTGCTGGAAAAGCCTGTCTCTGAAAGCAATTTTTTGGGCTGTCCGCCATTTTGCATTCCTAAAGTTCCTGACTGGCGTTCACTTCGAGGGCCTTCGAAGAGTTCGCACTCACTCAAAGGTGATGAATGAAGGGCATTGTTTCTTACGCTCTGAACCAATCAGGAGCTTTAACACGTGACCGATTGCGCAAGAAAGGCCTCTTCTGGCGGAGAAAAGAGAAAAAAAAAAACATTTGCAGTTTATAACTCGTTCCCGGCCTAAAGGCCTGGGCACGAGTAATAACGTCTATCCTTCTTGAAATATTGTCTTTCCAACCCCCTCCCCCCCCCCCCCCACGGAACGTGAAAATCGACCCAATTCCCCCCCCTCCCCCCCCCCCCCCCCCACTGAACGTGAAAATCAATCCAATTCTAAGGGGAAAATGTTGATCTCCAGATACAAAAGCCTTGGGGGTTGGCAGCTATGGAATTGATTTGTCCAGTAATGTTTTAAAAGTACCTTACTTTCATCTTTAAACGATTCCCAGCCTTTTATGGTCCAGAGTGAAGTCTCAAAGTAGAGACAACCAGAGAAAACCTACCAATAACTAAATATCCGCGCCTTATTAAAGTGAGCATGCGTTAAACACGTTTACCGCTGGCCACATGAAATTTGAACCGAGCCCGTAGCACGTGCATTTCCTACCAGCTTTCACTGAAAGGACTTTCACTGTTGGCGTTTTTGTAGTCATTTTTTTAATCAAAGTTAATTTTTAAGGTCCTTGAAACTATTTTAACTCCAAATGATAACAGTTGATATATCGTATATAGTTAGTCCAAAAACCGGCTGCCCGATGAGGTGGACTGATAGAGTATTAAATGTAAGTTAAGCTTAAGTTTAATTCCTTAAAAATTACAACATTCATAAGATAATTTTCTTGAAATTCAGTTTCCAAGACTCAAACTTCGTCATTATGCGCCTCTGGCATAAGGGTAAAAGCTAGCAGACTTACCAATATTTCCAAATGTATTTTCAAACAGTGCACTGCCGATCGGCCATCCCGTTCTGTGCAGCCTTTATTCGACATGAGTTCACTTCTCGAAATGCACCAGTTTCTCGATGCAAAGCTAGTTTTGGTTTTCTGGCTCTCTTTCCTGAAAAACCGAATTTCGTTTGGACTACATCACAAATTTGGTAAACGTTATATTGTCAACTGACTTCGATCAACTCTGGATCAACTCTGACAGAACGATACCAACATGCATTGCAGGCCTATCAAGCCAAGCCAATGACGTCATAGGGTATAAAGAAACTTTCCGCCATATTTTCAAGGAATTGTCACCGTGAAATTATCGTTTTTGGCGCCTTAAATTCGTCTACGAGCCATTGAAATATCTTTAAGCGTTATATTATCTTCTTAAACAATCAGATTGTTTACGAATCTTCTGATTGAGGTCATTTTATTGGCAAGAAAGCTTGATGTATTCGTTGGAAGTTTTCGTCGTCGTCGATTTGTTTGAAGTCACTTTTGGACGAAAACCGAGACATCATCACTGGCCGAGTTTTTCGTCGCATCGATTATATCCTTTGTACGCCTAAAGCAAAGATCAAGACCTAAAGTTAACTGTTTCTGAACTGAAGTTGAAATAGGTCCGGAGATAACAGTCCTGTGATCTCGTTTGTCGACTTTTCTGTTTCTTCTTCACCAGCTGATTTTGTTGTTGACATCCAGTAAGCTTAGTTGGAAGATGAAGTTGTTGGAAAACGCTCGCTTGGATACTGTCAGCTCTGCTGTTTCGAGAAATAACGGAGATATCGTGATTGAGGGAAAGTAAGAGGCAAATTAGTTTGTGTTTTAATAAATAGTCCTCCTTGTAGATTGTATATTTCAAAAATACAATTTATCGAGCTCTAATACTAAATGTTTCAGTTCTGACAAAGGAAAACGAAAATACTGATTTCTGTTTGTGAAACAAGTTAATGTTTTCTGAATCATAGATTACTGCTGAAATATCTCAAACTTTCAGTGGTAAAAGTTGATTAGTATAAAAGTACTCACTTATTAGATTGTATGATATATACTGAAATGAATATAAATATTGTATCACTTTCCAGGATTGAAAGCTATTCCTGTAAAATGGCTGGAAATGACAAGAAATTATACAAGATCCTCAATGAAGGCAGTGCACCAAATGATCTGCAAGCTCTCTCACCCCCACAATCTTCTCAACCATTAAGTTCTTCACCAACAAATCCCTTCTTGTTATCAAGTCGGAAAAGAACCATGAGTAACACCAGTCAAGAAGAGGGAACACTTTGTGACACAATCAGCAGGAAAACTCTGTTCCATCTCATTTCAACGTTGAATGCCTCATTTCAACCAGACTATGATTTCAGTAATGCTAAGTCCCATGAATTCAGCCGTGAGCCAAGCTTACAAGTAGTGGTGGATTCTATAAATG
Source organism: Telmatactis stephensoni (assembly GCA_029948255.1). Lineage (NCBI taxonomy): Eukaryota > Metazoa > Cnidaria > Anthozoa > Actiniaria > Isophelliidae > Telmatactis > Telmatactis stephensoni. The sequence continues at coordinate 654,755 of JALIZF010001857.1, read as the reverse complement.
CTAACCTAGCAGCCAATATTGGTGATTCTTTCATGGGGTTAAAGACTGCCCTATGGTCAGCCATTGATGAAGAAATACAGCTCAATGATTGTGATATTTACAGGTGAGATGTGTTTATACAGGAGTAAGTTATTTAAGGAATATAAAACGCGCGTGCATGTCTCTGTACTGTGATATAAACACGATGGAAGATGTAGAGCAAGAGAAAAGCAAGCTTAGGAACACGAGGCGTAGCCGAGTGTTTCTCTTGCTTTTCGAGTGCTCTACATCTTCCAGAGTGTTTATATCACAGTACAGAGACATAAGCGATCGTTTTATATTGCTTTTATAAAATATTTTCGACATTTTTTGAGCAAGCCATGTCTCTGTCCTCTGATATAAAATGGTAACCAGCCAATCAGCGCGCGTGTTATATCTCAAATATTTTATAAATCATAGTATATCATAGTGCAAAAAGTCTGAACTAAAATACAGCTGCAGAATAATATTGGTATCGTAAAGAGGCCATGAAGCAGTTGAAACAACCTCATTATCTTGGCATTGCAACATTACCTCAGTCATCACAAAATCACCATTACATATTTGTCCCACAGTCTTTGAAGCTCACATCACTTTTGCTAAGTCTGTCTATAAGGAAAATGAGAAAGGAAACTTTTTTTGCATTGTAGTCTTTCTATAATGCACCACAACTAGAAACTTGAAATTTCTCTTGATTTCATGTTTTAGCTATAACCCAGACCTGGATTCAGATCCTTACGGTGAAGAGGGCAGTCTTTGGTCCTTCAACTACTTCTTTTACAACAAGAAAATGAAGAGGATCATCTTTTTTACTTGCAAAGCTTCAAGGTATTTAGAATATTAGGCCTTTGAAGTCTTCTGTTATTCAGCTGTAAGCCTGCTTACCTTTTCAAGTGTCATAATGATTAATGATTTTTATGAATGCAGTAATAACCACCCTATAATAAGTCTCTTATGATATTTTATCTCACAGTTCAAATCAGTATTGACCTCATCCTCAGTACCTCAGGGGTAAAATTATGTGGCTTGTTTCTTGCTGTCAGAAAAAAGTACCCCTGGGAATGTTACCTGGTGACAACTTAGTTTCTGGAAGTCAAACTTCATCTCCTTCTGATTGGTTGACCCCGGTAGATTGATCAGTGAGATTGGTTGGATTTATTGAAAGACAACTTATTGAATTTGCATTAAGAAAAAGTTCTAATAGACTTGAGTGTTTCTAGGGGTATCTTTTCAGGGAACGAGAAACAAATGACAGAATTTTACCCCTGGGTTTTCAAGGATATGTTGGCCTCTGATTAGAAGAAAAGATGAGCATATTGAATGAAGTGTTGCAATGTCAATCCGTGAATCAAAGTAGTGATTATAAACAGGCTTACAGTTGAATCAAAGACTATACAAGACTACATGTGATTTCATGTGGGTTTTGTTTTATCTTAGTCCATCTATCTTATCACTGTCTGATGAAGATGATGAACAGTTTGAGATGGATGTTACAGACACAGGAATCGAAGAAGGTTCTTGGTATGAAAACTCTGCACCACCAGTAGATAGCAGTAATATTCCTGCACTTTTATGGCTAATTGAACTTCATACACCACCTACTTTATAAACACAAATCCTATTGAAATTATTGCTTATTAAAAGGATTATTAAACAATAGACAATGTCATGTTGCCAACACACATTTAGAAGTATTTAAGTTCATTTTTGTGCACCTGTTGGATTTTCTTTGGGATGATTATGGTTACCAGCCCCAATAGTGGACCTGGGTCAATTCTTAATATCCAATCTCTTAACACACCTTTCCTGTACTAGAATTTCCTAGCAAGACAAAACAAGTGTTTTAGCTTTCCAAGGATACAATATTTTTGTTTTGGCTGTAAACATTATTTAAAGTTTATGTGGGGTAAATTGTGCGACCTCCTAGTGGTACCCTACGGACAACAGAACCAGTTGAGATCTCTACAGGCTATACCATCTGGAGTCTAGGTACACATACATTCCACTACAGATATGCATTTACAACAAACATGTAATCCCACAAAGTCATATGGTTAGGAACTCACTGTACCTCACATTAGAGACCTTTAAATTTGAGTACGACTATGACTGTGTTTTCATTTTAACAATTATTGTGCATGCATCAGACCATGATACTGTTGTTTATGCTCACTTGAAAACCTAGTAGTTAAGCGCATTTGATTATATTTATAGAAAATGGCGCTATATAAATATTAAATATTATTATTATTATTATTATAGTAGTTGCCATTTGGATGACGACGAGTTTTGTAGCAAAACTCATACTCTAGACTACAAGATTGTTTTAAGTGAGACATTTTATCTAAATATCTTGGTCTTTTATGTCAAGAACACTCAGTACAATCTTTTTTAATGATCTTTCTTTCTTGTTATGACAAGCAGATATTTCAGATATTACTTTTTGTTGGAAAAAATAGAAAAAAGTGATGTGGTGAAATTTCATACTGTTTATATTGTTTATACTGTTTATATTTCATACTGTTTATTAATCTAAAGTTTGAAATTGCACAAACACGACTAGTGTGCACAAACTTGTACTTGCAGTTGTACTTGTAATCAAATCTAAAGGTCTCTGGTGACACCTTTATTGCTGCGCCTCAGATATAGCACACTAGGACACACACCCTCAACCTAGATCTCCTGGTAGGTTCAACCATGGTGGCAAGGCTGTAGGGGGAGCTGGGACTGGCTAACAGCACACATGTACAAAAATAGCAACAAAACAACCAAACATTTTTGATTAGACACATTGAATCACAGTAGCAGCTGGTAGGTAATCATTTTTGACCTTAATTGCCTTGGCTTAGAAGCTCAGTTGCGTTAGAGTTTCTATAAATACATGATTGATATTTATTAGGTATGGTATACATGTACAAATGTTCAATTCTGACTTTATCCTGGGTCACAAATTGATTTCTCTAATCTCTAAGGGAACTAGACCAGATGTATATAGGATTACTCCTCAGAAAACTGCTTAATAGGTCCTCATTACAACTATTTTTGCATCATTCACTTGAATACGACCTATAATAATATGATTTTGTATTTCGTGTTGCAGGAACCCAGCAGTTATGACTTCCTGAATACTACCTCAGGAGAAAAATGTTTTCTGTGAAATGCTTAGAGCTGCAAGAAACAAACAGTGGTAGACTACCAATATATATATAACAGCTAAAGTATATATGTATGTTTTGAAAGTTATAAACTTGTATTTCATTTACCTATATTCATTATTTACCTATAATTGATCGGGTAGAACTTTAAAGTCTCTATCACCCCTAGCCAGGAACTTCATAACTCACTTCTTTGTGAATGGAAAATCTGTCTTGTTAAATATTTCCTGATACATACATTTCCCTTCAGAGAAATTAAGCATTCGAAATGAAAAAATGCAAATGGGATGATGTCAACCCAGGAATTATTAAATATACAAAACATGACTATAAGCAATTATTACAATTTTACCTTTTGGAAAAGGTTTTTTGTGCTAAACTACACACTATGGACATATTTACTCCTTACCCTTATGCAACTGTTTGAAAATGTGAAACAAAATGTGGCATCAAATTCCTGGGTTGACATCATCTCATTTGCATTTTCTAATTTTGAATGCTTAATTTCTCTAAAGGGAAATGTGTGTATCAAGAAACATTTAACAAGGCAGATTTTCCATTCACAAAGAAATGATTTATGAAGTTCCTGGCTAGGGGTGATAGGGACTTTAAGATGGTGGCAAATTTGCATCATAGAGTGGCTATCACTTTTTATGTTTGTATTTATATTTGATGCTTAAATTTTATTAATGATTTTAATACTTGTGAATAGTAACCATAATTTTATTGAACACTTGAAGTCTTTTAATTTACTAACATACTTATGTGTATAGAATCCATGCATTTATAACCTTTTATTGATATCCATTGCCATAAGCCTTGTAGTGATACCAGGATTGTACCTTAATCCTATTAATTGCTTTAGAACATGTATGTTTGGTTTATAGAACAGTTTTCATATGAGTGGGAAACACACTATGACCGTGTCAGTGCCGTAATGTCTATAAAAGCATTTGAAATTTCTGCTGTAACTGTACCATGCAGTGACCATGCCGTTTTCTTAGTCATACGTAATCTGCTCAATTATTAGATGTCAATAAATTAATATATAATTATTACTATTAAAGCTGTATATTATTAAGTACTTTCAAAGACAGACTTCAAGGTTGCTGTCTGACATGTACCCATGAGCCACTGGCACCTTACGTACAAGATTGGTCAACCAAAGTTTTGTTTCAGGAGCCTAATGGCTAATAAATATTTTATAGGATCCTACTGGCTAACAAAATGGCTTAGCTCCTTACTTTTAATTTTGGGTGCTCAAGGTTTGGACTTGCCTCATTAACATAAGTAAAATTTCTCTTTAAAATAGCATGTTGTTGAGTAGATTTGGTGTGAGGGTCAAAAAAGTACTGTGTTGCCAATAATGATACATATGTGGTGTCCAGAAATCTCTAAGTTATGAATTGACTATTTTTTCTAAAAAAATCTTTATAGTACATGTTGTAGTAGATAATTTTAAAGTGAGGCAGCAGTATTTGCAGGTTCTAGGTTTTGGTCATAATGTATAGATCTTTACCAGAATTAAGTTACTTGGGAATCATAGTAATCCCATATTTTCTAGATTTGCTTCAATAAATTGTTCAGGTGCCTTGGTAAATAAAGAAAAAATATTAATCAACGTTTTGTAGCTATTTATTCTTGTGTTGCACTGAGTGCCAGAGGTTTTATTATCCATCCAATTCCAATAAAGGAAGGTACATTTATACAAGTGAAAATAAGTGGCATTTTATGTAAGATGCAACTTAAATAAGACTTGAAGCTCTCCACTGAATTCTGAGTTGTTATTTTGTTTTGTCCTAGGACAATAGCCTTGTCTATATGGAGAGTTTGCATCTTTTTTGAATTGCTTAACATAAGATGCATAATTTTCCTTTGTATAAATGGCCCTAGGAAGACCTATGCAGCCATTCTTGGTTTGGCATCCCTGTGCTCCTTACCCTCTAGTGGCCACACCTTTCAGGTCTTTCACCCTTGGAATGGTGGGAGGTAAGATTAAATTCTACACCTATCCAAGAAAAGTCTCAATTAAATGGATTTGGATGTTGATCAGCTAAGGGGAGAATATAGAATTCATGACACATACAGAGAGAAAGGTCCCTCCCCCATCCCCAACAGTTTTGACTTGAGACCAAAACATACAGTGACATAGCTTCCAACCCTCCCGGATAATCCGGGAGTCTCCAGATTTTGGGCCTCGTCTCCCGGTCTCCCGGATAAAGACCTAAATCTCCCGGATAATCACTCGGACCCTAAAATCGCGGCCATTTTAACTGAAATATCGTCTATCTTTCTTGAAATATCGTCTTTCCAACCCACCCCCCACCCCGGCCACTGAGGTAGGAAAATCGACCTCGGAGATAGCGCAGTGTAGCTGCGAGTACGGTTTGTCCCACTGAGTCTCCTCACACCCCCTCACGGGGGCGTGAAAATCGACCCAATTCTAAGGAAAAAATGTTGATCTCCAGATACGAAAGCCTTGGGGGTTGGCAGCTATGCAGTGATCAAACTAACTTTTTCACAAAGGACTAATCAGCATTTTGAACAATAGGTAACTACTCCATGTAAGGACGACTTCTAATGTCCTGAGGTTTATAGGGGCATATCACAGTTCGTCGCGTAGTGTCCTGACAAACTATACTACGTAAGGACAACTTGTATTGTCCTAGACCCGGTTGTAAGATCGGATAAGGTTGGATAAAGTTATCCATCGGATAAGAGTTATCCACTGTATAGATTTTGTAATCATGATTTAATGCTTAATGCATATTCTTCTACTACTGATTGCTACAGGTATTCTTTTTTTCCACTGCATGCTGCATGGAATGATCTTTCAGGTGTGACGTTAGTTCTACGTATGCATCGTTTGCAGTTTTTAAGAAAAACCTTGAACAAGAAATCATGTAATTTATTTTAATTTAGTAGTACCGCCTTTGTGTAATGTGAACAACTTTTTAATTGTCCAAGTAATAAACAGAAACAGAAACAGAAACGACTTTCACGTACATGAAGCTCACGATCGAAAAGCAGTCCACACCACTTGACGCTCAGTTGCCTCAGGCTAGTTTCCTGACTAAACACAAAATCACTGATAAGTAAATGTGACTTTCTGAACTGCCGAATAATTTCTTCATTTTGTTTTTGTTTTAATTATTTCAGTTGAATGATGTTGCGTCAGGAGGCGCTACCGTGTTTGAAATAGCAGTTTCTGACTCTGAAAATTTGTGATTCATCCAAGTGTTTTTGGTGTTGTTGTTTTGTTTTTTGTTTAATTTTGGTTTGGTTTGGTTTGCTTTCCAGGTGAACGGAGATTTTATTTTCAACCAATCAGAGCGCGTTCAGTATTTTTGCAAACGGCCCTCGTCCCCAAGCTACTTACCTCACGGTCGACGAGTATGAGAATCCACCATTTTGCAACTGGAGTTTATAATAAATTGTTTTCAATCAAGATTTGTGGTGAACAACTGTAAATTTAGTCTTCTTCCTGAGTCTAACGTGTAAGTTATTGTTGTACAAATGTTTGTAAGTTTTTATGATAAACTTTTTATTTGGCATTATGTACTGTACTTAAGTTAATTATTCCGTTCAGTTGATAAATATAAAATTAAAGTTATTAGCAAATTCATGCAGTTGTAGACTCGCCAAAACCCTCAAGTATACTTCCATATCGAAAAAACTCATTTTTAAAATCATAGCCCTTATTTACTGTGCTGTTAAGCACGATATTCTGTTTGTAAACCGATTTCCTTTGGGAGACTCGCACTATCAACACGCTCGCCTCGGTCAACTCTCAAAATCTCGTATTGTTTGATATTAAAGAAAGAAAACAGCCAAAACACTGAGCGTTAAAATGACGATACCAACAGCTTATTTTCATATTTTAGGCTAAATCTTTCTTAAATGCATAAACATATATTCGCTCATTAACTTTAGGAGTGAAATATTTTCGCAGAATGATAAGTTCTTGCTCCTTCAACATATCGTGACGGTATTGCGTGACACAGTTTTGATCGCTGATAAAACGATGGCAAAGCGACAGGAACAGTCAAAAATTAAAGGGAGACTTCTTTCAAACTCTTTCAAGCTAATTTATGTGATTAAAAGCTTTCAGAAATAATTTTTCTGATATTTTGCTTGTTCATCAAGGGACCTGGGGACCAGGGCCGTTCATTTCATTCATCGACCGCCTCCAGAATGTTCAGAACTCAGCAGCCAGGTTGGTAACCAGAGAGAAGAAATTTCAGCACATCACTCCAATTCTCAAGCAATTGCATTGGTTGCCCGTTAACAAACGTATTGCATACAAGATACTTTTAATCACGTTCAAGGCACTTAATGGTCTAGCTCCTCATTATGTAACGGATATGCTACGACCCTACCTTCCTACAAGAAGTCTGCGATCATCTACAAAGAATCTACTTGAGATACCATCCACCAACTTGGTAAAGTATGGCCAACGGTCCTTTTCTTATGCTGCCCCCAAACTGTGGAACGAACTTCCCGACCATATACGAAAGTGTAAAGACCTAACAGTTTTTAAATCAAGTTTAAAGACTTTTTATTTCAAGACAGTTTTTTGTTAAATTTTTGTTCTTTAATCGATGTAAAGCGCTATTGAGCTACAGGAAATAGCGCTCTATAAGTTGCATATTATTATTATTATTATTATTTGTCCAATAATGCTTTGCACGCCGTGTTCACCGTTCACCTGGTTGCTTTTGTTAGAAACAAATCGCACCATGTACTGGGACTGGGTCATAATAGGCCATTTGCATGATGCCGTCATTTGACTACAGCTACCAGAATGCTTTGCCCACTTTCTTTTGTAAAGTTATTAGTACCAATTGTTTAACTATCCTCAAGAGGGAAAACAAATCTAAATAAGAAAGAAAATTCGCAAAGCATTCTGGTAGTTGTAGTCAAATGACGCCATCATGCAAATCGCCTATTAAATTCAAATTTATCATTTTTCAGGGCGATGCGGCATTCTGGTACAACCTAAAGGCGGTGTTACATGAGACGATTTTTAACGACGATTTTCAGCGCAACGGCGTTGCGTTAAAAATCTTTCTCGTGTGTTACGAGAGGGACTTTGTGATAAAGTGATAAAGTTTATTAAATCTCTTTTAAATGTACAACTTTCAGTTGAGTTAAGATATTTGTAAACGAGATACTTAACTTTGCTGACATTTCAAATCTTCGCCCTTTGTCTAGATAATCATCGAGATCTGCTTTAGGACTACTCTTAAATAGCAAATGTGATTACCAGTTGCAAACCTTCATCCAGCATGTAGAAAATAAAGATCCATACTAAAATACAGCATAACGTCTTCACGTTACAAAGGAGCTCGATGGACCTAAAATGCATATTGTTAACGCAACTTTGTTGATCTTTCTTCAAAATACTCGATTTTGATTGGTTCCTCTATGTCCCGAAGGATTTGGGACAAACATATTAGCATCATAATGAAACTTCGCCGAATAGACTACCCCAATTAGACATTAAATTTATTAAGTGTCTAGGTAGCGCAGCGGTCTAAGGTGATATCTAAAGGTATGGATTACGGTCCGGATATCGTCTCCCTCCCTGGCCTTCGGGCTAAGACAACTGTTTTATGTAGCACCGGGATAGCGTGGATGTCTCAGCTTCCTTGAATGTCTCGGGAGAATCGTCCCAAAATTTAATTTTTCCTTTTATATTTCAGTTAAATAATCATTTCTACTTTGTGTCCGGGGGGACATATCTAACAGGTTCGAGTCGTGTCGGGGGCGAGTCCTTTTTCTTTTTTCTTTTTTTCACTCTTTTTCTATAACTTTTTCTTTTTTTACCTGAATATCCTGACTACTTATTGTCTTGCTGCAGATACTGATGTTTTTACATTTACTTTTTTAATTATTTTGGATCGTTCATAAATATATTGAGATTGATTAATATTCATGATTATTAATATATGGATATCGTTTAATTTCTCTATATTTCTTAAATGTGCGATCGAATATCGTGCGTTTTTTATGTGTTTTGCAATTGCCGCCCCGCTAAACAATTGCCAAGTTAATCAAGACATACTATTTGTTAAAGTTTAAATTCAAACAAAAGGTATATTTTTGGCTTGTGTATACTGTATAAACTGTTCATCCAGCTGGGTCAGCTGGGTAAACAGTCGCACGGAACTCCTGGCTACTCCCTGATAGACCTGGATTCCCCTCACTCTTTTTGGGAACTTTTACGGAAACAGAACTTAGGGTAATGGCTACTCAAATGTAATAATAACTCATGATCAAATAAAGGTTTGGTTGGGAGGAGTGAGAATGTGAACGTGCTTGCGCAAAGGCCGGCAGGCAAAGAGAGAGAAAAAGCCTCTATATAGGTCGAATATATGGATCTATTTTGTCTTGAATTTTCTTTACTCTTCTTCTTTGGCCATAATCCCTCCGATAGAGTAACGTCTTCCATTTCAGTAAAACGCTACATTTCGACAATTTAAAAGGTTAAGATAAAGCACAATATTTAGGGTCGGTCACTACGCGACGGACTATGATATACCCCTATAAACCTCAGGACATTAGAAGTCGTCCTTACATGGAGTCGTTACCGAACAATCAATATACTGGATGCAGTCAATCGGAGTTGTTTGGGCTTCCTGTGGTATTTGTGAGCGAGAGGACTGAAATGGATAGTACGAGGAACGCCTTTTCATAAGCTGCACTTCGGAAGTAAAGTTTTTGTGCCAGAATGAAAATTCGTACCAAAAGTGCTTCAAATGAGGACAGAATTCATGTAAAATGTTTCAACTCTTACAAATTCTATTTGTGTATAATGTGACGATCTTATAAGGAAATCGGCAGTGGCTTGAGTGGCCTAAAGCAAAAATGGCAACAGCCTTGTCGCAAAATGGAGAACCCTGGAATGAAGGTTTACCACCTGAATGGGAGATGAGAACAGATGTCAATGGACGAGTCTTTTTTGCCAAGTATGATCCTTTTTAAGCAAGACTCATTTGTTCATTAGCAGTGATTGTCGCTTGTGGCAGAAGCACAAGCTCATGTCAGATAATAAATTGTTGAAAATTATTGAATGTGTATTGAAATATGCAATTATTTCACAGTCATCTTCTTAAAACCACTCAATGGCATCATCCAATCACTGGCAAGAGAATGAAGGTCTATGGTAAGGTGACCATAATGCAATATTTCTACAGCTGGTTAGATAGGTGCATGATTGCAGAAGCTATTAATGCAAATTAGTTCAATCATGCCTTGATATCTACCTATTATTTAGCACAATTTTTTCTGCAATTGCTGCATACATGCATATACCTTATTAGAATCAAATTATGTTTATTAATCTACTTGATAGAAAGAACACAAGACAATTCCAGCAGTGGCCATGAGTCCAGGTATGTAATGCACTTATCATTGGCTTTCCCGTGGGTCGACCCCCGGGACACCCCCGGGGAACCCACGGGAACCCACGGGGTATAGTCGACGTTTGTTTCGGTTTTTTTTCCCGCAGGGGAGGGGTATTGGTAGGTTTTGGGAACGAATTCAATCGACCACGGGATGCACCCACGGGATTTGTTCAACAATGGGTCAGCGGTTTTTCCCAGTAGACTAGTATTTTCGCGCCATTTCAGTCGGAAATTTCTTCGTTTTCTGTGCCTTTTTATGACAGCTTGCGATTTTTTAATCAAAGAAAGACTTAGTTTTGATTTTATTCTACTGAAATGCCTCTATGGAAAGCATGGGATGTATCCCGTTTGAAAAGAAAGTCATTAATGGCGGATGATTTTGAAGAATTCGTTTCGAAAGGTAAGCGTAAGTTTCAGTTGTCAAGCCCAGTGCAGGTGCACAAATTCCATTGAAGTTGATATGAAGAACTGATTTTTAAGATGAATTTGGTTGAAATATCTAGCTAAAAAGAAACTGGGAATTGAAGAAGACAATGAAATAACAGTATTCACGGAAACAGACGGCACTGAGATAGACGAAGATACGTTCCACAGCTTTGAACATGGCAGTATCTTTATCTGTGCTGTCAAAGGAGAATCGTGGTTACCGGAGCAAAGAGTTGAACAAGCATCAAATAGTTCATCGAATCCATCCTCAAATACCGAATCTCAAAAAGTACAAGTGACTGAAAGTTTAACTGTAACACCATTGTCTAAAATCAGTAAGTCATTTTTTAATATTTTATAGTAAGCTATAAATATAAACTTAAAACTTACTCTTAGCACAAATATAATTTTATGTCTTGTTTGTATACAGAATCAACTCAGAGAACTCTTGTGTTTAATACCGGAGGAAACATTTCCACTGGTCCTCCCATTGCAGTAAGTTTTATTTGATTTATCTACTCACAATCATTTGTAAGCCTTGTGAATGCATTAATTTATTTTTTGCTATGTCAGCTAGTTAGAACACTTCCAAACACTTTCACCTCCACTATCGACCCAAATCAACACAGTGTTTATGAGTGATTGGTGATAAGAACATTAAAACATTGTACCATGTAAATCTTTGTGACTGGAATATCCCCGATGTTCAAGCAGTTGAGAAAGTACAAGAACTTCAAGAGGAGGAAACACAAGAAGACCAAGAAGAGCAAGAGGATGAGGGAGGTGACCTTGAACTTTGGTGCCACTGTCAGGAGCCAGAATATGGGTATGGTTACATGGCATAAAAACAATTTACTTGCCAAGTCAATTTCAAATTATTTGCTATGCATCAACATTTGGAATATTTTCACAGATTTATGATCCAATGTGACAGACAAAGTGACAACTGCTTCATTTGGTACCACGGTTCATGTGTAAAAATCAGCAAGAGGCGAGCAGACAAACTAGACAAATTTATCTGTTATTATTGCCAATAAACAGGTTTGACAAAGAGTTACAGCCAAGTGTTTTTTTTATTAATATATACTGTTTTATTCTTGGGTTTCACAGGACGTCAGCTGGTGGTCAAGCGCGCAGAAAATCCTAATAAAAATGACTTACAACTGTAGCCAGTGGCCAAGTGCGCGCTGACTTTGAAAATATGATCACTTAATAAGCAAAATAGAAACTACTATAAATTGCATTTAAACAAATCAAAATGACATTTTTTGGTATATTTTCCACCGAAACATCAAGCTATTTGGATATACTATCATCATTTGAAATTCTTTTGGTATAGTTTGGTTTTCTCGCTAAAAAAAAAAAAAAACAGAATAGGTCTTTCTATAGAAATGCCTGGCACGATCCCCGCAAGTCACATGATTGAAAACCAGTCCTATTGATCTCAGCAAGTGATGTCAAATGAATTTTTCAAATTGATATTTGCGTGCCAGTTTACATCAACTGTATCTGAAATCTGGATTTTATACGATGGTCTCTTTCCTCGGACTGATATTCCTCTCCCTGAAATAATAAATTCCATATTATTTTTTTGGGTGATCATACTTTCCCCAGGGGAAGGGCCTTTTGTACTTGATTTATGCCCTTTACCCAGGGGCTTTAAATTAGTTTTGTTTGTCACAAAAAACAATTCCCCGGGGGTGTCCCGGGGGTCGACCCACGGGGAAGCCAATGATAAGTGCATAATTAGTATATTATGGTTGGACAGGTCACTACATGTATGTCCATCCAACAGCTGAAATCTCTAATAATTAATGCATTTCCTCTATAAGATGAAAAGATCAGGACATGTCTATATTTAAAAACACTTTTCTTCAGCCCTTTGGCATCTTTTTTCAGATATTTTACTGTATTTTAATGTATATTAGTATTTATCCTGAAATATGTTAATAATTTTGATTTTGATACTTTTAAAACAGCAATCTTCTAGCAAACCAGAGGTCATTCCCACCATCATCTACTGCTATGGATGTGCTACAGGATCACATTCTGGAAGGAAATGTTTATGTTATCACAGGAGGGAACAGTGGAATTGGTATGAGAACAAAAACAATTATGTCAAGCAGCAAACTTACAGCAAGCTATGGATAAATTTGTTAATGACCTATAAAATAAATAAATAGATAACTGTTTATTTAAGTGTCCTAGTCTTCTAGCGCTCGCACACTAATTGGGGGACACTATACTCTCACACTCACTACCTCTACCTTGAATATTTTGCCATCCTTAGCTTAACCAATAGGGGCCTCACCTATCTTTGGGGCACCCACTAAAACACTAGGATAATTCTGGCCAGCACATTTAACTTTGCCTAAATTTCATTGGGCCAGTCATACAGATGCAGGCTGAATGCAAACTGAGATAGAATGGAGATGCAATGACTGAAGTCATAACTGTATATCATATAGCTAGATGGCTTCATTGTTGTCAAAAGTGAATAGCTCAGCACTGTGCACTGACTGTGCTGTGCTTTTTCACAGTAATTCAAATTGCGACGTTCATTATTTCTCTTTTATTCAGGTTATTGTTCAGCCAAAGCATTAGCTTATTATGGCGGGCATGTTATTATAGCTTGTAGAAGTATGAAGAAAGCTCGAGAAGCAGTTACCAACATTAAGAATGAATGTAACCAAGAGGTACTTGTAAAGCAATGACATTAAAACTATATTGAGAACAAGATTGTGCATTGTATGGGTGTATAAAGACCAGAGCCAAAGACGAGAGTTTTAAATGTTCTGAATACATGTACATGTACATTAATTACATATGCACAGGTTGCTGCTGATTGACATATTACTGTGAAATGGTCTATTGAGAATTTGACCAGAGGCCACTTAATTACTCCATGCAGCCTTGACCGCTGTAATTATTACTAGTCACTATTTCCAATATTCTACTGTTATGAAATGATTTGCTGTCTTTTTATTTTATTTATTTTTTATTATTATTTGACTTTGAAATAATACAGGGCATTGAAGCAAATGTTGAGGCCATGCTGTTGGATTTAGCATCATTTGAAAGTGTGGAGTCTTTTGCAGAGAATTTCAAAAGCAAAAACATGTAGGTGAATCCGAATTCAAAATTCATTTTTTGAGTATAGAGGTTATTTATCTATTTAGAGCAGTTTTCATGTGACTGTGAAAACACCACAGTACTGGCCATCATGGCATGTTCACAGCACTGTCACACTGTCACAGTACAGCATGGTCTGTTTCAGCACTTAATTATATATAATGCTCTAATTATGAACTGTTATTGAAGTTGTTTTTACTGCAGGTAGCAAAAGCTGGGCTTGGATATGTCTTCTTTTGTCAGTACTTTTTCTCTGTATTAATGAAAAATAGTTACAAAGTCCACAAAATAACCACCTAAAGGACAATAGACCTTTTGTGAATTTGCATGACTGATCACGAAACAATAGATTCAATTCGAGGCTGGGGTAGATAAATCTATACAGTCATTCACTGTATTTGATTACCACACAGCCTTAACTTGAATGTATTGTTTTGTGGTTAGTCATGTTAAATATGGTAAAGTTCTAATACTCTGACAAAAAATGATAATTAAAGGGATATCTAGGAAAAGGGCTTAATTGACTTTTGGTTGATACCCTGAGGTATCTTACTACTGGAACATCCAGTAATGCATTTTTGGACCGTTTTAGAAAACTTGAGAAATCACCTAAAATCACTTAAGGCCAGTACACACGAGGGAGCATGCTCCCACAACTTGTTCCTGCAACAAGCTCCCACAACATGCTCCCTCTTGTGTACCAACAATTTCAGTGCAACAAAAATTTTGCTCCCTGATATAAACTGTTAAATGTGAGGGAGCAAGCTCTGAGGCAAATTATTGCATGCAACAAGCTCGTGCAGCATGCTCCCTTGTGTGTACTGGTTGTGCAAAATGACCCAGGAGTGCGTTGCAGTCCTGAGCATGTTGCCAGAGCAAGCTCAATCGTGTGTACCAGGCTTTAATTAGGCCATTTTCATTCATGGACAACCCTTCAATTCCTCTTGCTCTGAGGTTACCCCAACCATATAGTGGCCAGGTGCTTACAATGATTAGTTTTTCCATTGTAATAATTTTAATATCATATTATTTTTCTCCATCAGACCTCTTCATGTTTTGATCTGCAATGCAGCTGTCCTAGGTTCTACTTGGCAGACAACAGACAATAATATTGAACAAACCTTTGCAATCAATTACTTGGGGCATTTCCTTCTAATTGATCAATTACAAGATGTTTTGATTTCATCTTCACCATCAAGAATTGTAATGGTTTCTTCAGAATCGCACAGGTTTGTGTCACAAAAAACAATATACATACCTTAGTACTCCATAGCCCCAGGTGGGGGAACTCTGATCAGAAAAGGGTGGGGGTGCTTGTCCTACCTTTTAGGTATCAAAATCAGCAATCTGGTACCTTTTAGGATGTTTCAATTGTTATTGGACTACCAGAGACAAAGCTATTAATGATTTAATAATAATTATAATACTATAATTTATATAGCACCTATCTTTATATAGTTATCAATTCATTCCATTTTCAGGTTTGTTGATTTAAGTTACTCTAGTAAAATTGATTTCTCCATTGTCCCCCTCCCTAAGGATAGTTATTGGTCTATCCTTGCATATAATCAGTCTAAGCTATGCTGCCTTATGCTATCCATGGAGTTGAACAGACGTCTGCACTCACATGGTGTCACTAGTAGTGCTGTTCATCCAGGAAATCTGATTTACACGTCACTTGGTCAAAGTACATGGTATTACAGATTACTATTCTGGCTGGCCAAACCATTTAGTAAAACACCAGTAAGTAGCTTATCAGTTTTTACAGATAAAAGACCAGTCTAACTCATACTGTTCATTTAATAGTGATTTTTCCCCAAACCAATATTAAATGGATTTGAAAAGACAAGCAGAATGACAGGCATAGCATCCTCATATGGACATGTATGGACAGAAATTTGAAAATGTTATCAAAAATAATGAATAAACAAAGCAAAGTAGCAAATTTTTGAGTAACAAAATTAACACAAAAATTGATTGTAGAAAGAGCACAGATTGTTGTTAGTTTAACCAGAAATCTCTCTAAGTTTGTGATGTTGTTTTGTTATATAGAGCCAAGGAGCAGCTACTGTGGTTTACTGTGCTACTGCTCCAGAATTACAAGGAATTGGAGGCTTATATTTTAATAACTGTTGTCAATGTGAACCATCAGCTGAAGCCATGGACCAAGTCAAGGCTAAGGAACTATGGAGAAAGAGTAAAGAGATGATATGTGGAAAAACTAGTGTCTTTAATTCTTTTAATAACATTCTACATGTCTAATGTACAAGTGTACATGTAAATAATACATGTATGATAACTTCATTAATACTTACAGTCATTTATAAGTTATTTATTTGATATATAATGCATATGTTGAATGCCTATTGATCTACCTTGCAGTAGTATCAAAGGCAAGAGACGTGTTCACAAAATGCCAATTGAAAACAATTTTGTAAAAGCAATAATTGCTTTTAAATATGTCAATAAAAATAATTTTAAATTATTTAAAATGGTTGCTTATTTCTCTGTACTATTAATAGTAATTGACACTCTGGAAGATGTATAGCACTCAAAAACCAAGAGAAACACTTGGCTGCATCTTATGTACCTAAGCTTACATACTGCTCAGACTAGAACTCCCAACATATATATATCTAATCAAAGTAGAGTGCTTACAATATATCAGTGAAAAAGTTAGCGTACTAAATTGTACTAAATAGCGCAAAATCCTTTGTTTTCTATTGTTTAATCAGTGCAAATTAGTGCAATTTCTTACAAAGTTTTTCACGGATATATTGTAAGCACTCTACAGAGACATGGGCACAAGTGTTATATTGTTTTTTAACATATAAGAATATTGACAGTATTTTATAGCCTTAAAGAGTGATAAATTTATAAGCAATAGAAATTAAAATTCTGTATCACCTATATGGTATCTAATATCTGATCTGGATTAACTAAAAATATACAGCTTACCAACATGCAAACAAAGTCTAAGTTATCATTTGTGATAGAAATGAGAGCTGCCTTCAGTGCTGTCAAAAAAATTGAATATTTTTGACTTTAAGTTTCATTTTTTGTTTCACTGTCAGGAGAAATACATTGTTCTCTCCAATTTTCTTCATTTATTTTACATTGTCTTTCAAATGCCTCTGCTAAGACATCCTGGTTTTTGTCTAGCAATTCTTGTAAGGGAGGGTCTAGACGATCAGCAATCACCATTTCTTTAATTTCATTGTGACTGTACTTGGCGTATTCAGGGTCCCCGAACTTACGAACAAGTAACCAAACATCATCTGCTTTTCGTTGTTCTTCCTCTGTCATGGATATTTTCCCAACACCAAATGAAGCTGCCTCTACTGTGTAGACACTGATAAATCTCTAAAATAAGATACCATAAATGATATTATCAACACCTAGGACGTCTATTAAATTTTTACCATCTCAGGGGGTGTTTAAATAGCCTTTTAGAGGCACTTACCAGAGAGAGGTGTTTTAAAAAAATTTTAAATACTTAGGGGGCATTAATTAGATAAGCATTTATTGGAGAGAGCATTAATTAGGTTATTTACAGTAAATGGTCATATTTTACTGTAACTTAATTTTTCAAAATATTGGTTGGGAGCTTAATTAAGTCTTGAAGTACAAGTGTTTGCAATATGGAGAAAATAGATCAGCTGAGGCCACATTTGGAGTGTTAGGGATACAGAAACTTGAAGAAAAAAATTATTGGGATAAACAATTTCAAGGTAAAAATTATTAATAGTAGTGACGACATCAAAATTGGAAATACAAGACTTGAGAAATATGGAGATGGGTTATTTGAAGGAAAAATAGGGGTACAACTGCGTACAGGATATCTATATACCCCTAATAACTGGCATCTAGGCTATTTTAGCTAGTCTTACTTTTGACTGACTTCTATTCAGTTGATACAGGTCTGAGCAAATAATTATTAGGTGCTGTCAGTACTGGTAAGAGAGCGCAGGTACCAGTATCTGGTTCATGACCGACCTCTAACAAAATACCTGGTTGGCATAAGAACATCATTTGTAATGGCGCCAGCTCACGTGAGAGGGCCGCGGAACTATAGACCAACTTGCGAAAAAGCCTTGATCCCAAACAGAGCAGGAGAACACACAATTCGTCCAAACCCGTCGAAATCTTGACGGCTCTTTAATCTTACCTTGAATTATAATCCCTTTATAATCATGAAGGTTGTCAGGGTAACTAATTACAACGCGTGGATTAGATCAAGTAACAAAGTAACAAATTAACTAAAGTCAAGTATTACACAAAACAAAACAAACAAGGCACATGGATGCCATTACACTGCTTCCCTAAATGCTAGTGATTTACAGAAGGTTCTACAAATGATTATAATAATACAGATATTGGATATAAATGTTCTTAAATCGAACTAATCAATGTTATTTGTTATCTAAATTCATTGGCTTGTATAATTATTCTTAAAAAATCAGATATAGTCCATAACCGTAACTTTAAATGGTGTATTCAATAGAATTGTCTCTTATTGTACTTTATTCTTCTAACTCTTCTTTTGAAAGAACCAGGATGAGCTTGTGAATTGGTCTTTCAAAGGTCTTTCGCTGCCCATCCTGTGTCATCTCTACTTCGACTTTTCGTACCATGCCATCTTGACTAGGGAAGGTCTTGGTGATTTCAGCTAGTGGCCATCTGTTGCGTGGACTTTCGTTGTCTTGGATGAGGACGATGTCCCCCACCTCACTGTTTCGTTTGGGGGAGTTCCACTTCTGTCTGCTGTTAAGTAGGTTGAGGTACTCTTTCTTCCAACGCGTCCAGAACTGCTCAGTCAGATATTGGACACGGCGCCAACGCTTTCGACAATACACGTCAGCACTGTCAAAGTTGCCTGGCGGAGGTGGCACTGTGGCTGGTTTACCCGTCAGGAGATGGTTGGGTGTTAGGGGCTCTTCAGCTTTTGGATCAGAAAGGTCTGCTACCGTTAAGGGGCGGCTGTTTATGATGTTCTCTGTTTCAGTCATTAGTGTCCTGAAGGCTTCGTCGTCCAGCTGACTACCCAGTTGGTTGAGTAGTGATGACAAAACTGAGCGAACTGAGCGGATCATTCGCTCCCACACGCCGCCCATATGGGAGGCATGTGGAACATTGAATTTGAACTCTATGAGTTCACAGTTTTTCCTTAGCAGGTAGGTCTTGATCTTTTTCATCTGCACTTCAGACTTGGCTGCGTCAAACTCGTTTTTGGCACCAATGAAGTTTGTGCCTCGGTCTGACCGTAAAATACGTACCTTTCCTCTGCGACTAAGGAAGCGCCTGAGAGCGTTTATGAAGGAATCGGTGCTCATAGAATTCAGGGTTTCCAAATGAACGGCACGAGAAGCCAAGCATGTAAATATCAACCCGTATCTCTTCAGAGTCTTACGACCCTCTTTGATATAGAAAGGACCGAAAACGTCCATACCGCTGTACGTAAATGGTGGAGCAGGTGTGGTGCGTTCTTCGGGTAAGTTCGCCATCTTCTGGCTTTGAAATTGGCCTCTTTCTTTACGACACGTGACGCACTTGTTAATGTAGGATGAAACTGCTGATCTTCCATTGGTGATCCAGTAACCTGACTGACGTAAGGCATTCAGAGTTGCACTTCTTCCTTGGTGTTGAATTACATTGCTGTGGTAGTGACTAATGATGAGACTCGTAACATGACTTCTCTGTGGAAGGATCAGTGGATGCTTAACTTCGAATGGATCAGCTGAAGTGGTGATTCTTCCGCCAACTCTGAGTAAGCCATCCTTGTCGATGAATGGATCAAGACGAAATATAGCACTCTTTGTCTTTAACTTGGCATTGCGGGCTCTGGCGTCTTTACGATCGTTGAACTTGTCTTTGTTGCCTGGGAGTAGCTGTAGGATATCAAGTTCTTCACTGAAGTGTTCTTTCTGTAGATTCCTTATGATAAGCTTTTCTGCGTCGTGCAGCTCTGCGACTGTAGTGTCTCTGTCGCTGGCTTCAATTATTCTTTTTCTTCTTCGAGAAGTGCCAGTCGTTGTATTCTTTCGTCTCAGACGATTGATGCCTCTTCGTACTGAGGCTACCCACGACTTGGCCTTGTGCCAAATGGAAAAACGTTCTAAGTACTGCAAAACTGTTGGATATTGGTCTTTACTGTTAGAAGTAATGAGAGTCGTGGACTGTGGGTGTGATCTGACTTCTGGATCGTCTTCTGGTACTTCGAAGCTTGGACCTGCATCACTAGTGAGTGGTGCATCTGCTTCCCAAAGGAATGCCGGGCCTTTGAGCCAACGAGAGTTTTTCATGAGTTCTTTAGCGGACATCGATCTTGAGGCCTCGTCGGCTGGATTGTCTTCGCCTTTAACGTGGTGCCATTGTCTTGTGTCTGTATGGTCGCGTATGTACTGTACTCTGTTTCCGACATAAACATGGAAACGACGTGCGTTATTATTGACGTATCCAAGGACGATCTCGGAGTCTGTGTAGAATACATTCTGTAGATCCTGGTAGTTCAATTCACTTGTAAGCATGCTTGAGACATTGACTGACACCACCGCAGCTGTGAGCTCCATTCTAGGAATGGAGAGGGCTTTTAAGGGAGCTACACGTGCTTTTGCCATGAGGAAGCTAACGTGAACGTCGTTGCTGGCGTTCGTTAGACGTAAGTAGGATACTTGACCAATTCCATTCTCACTGGCGTCGGAGAAGTTGTGTATCTCAGCCTTGACTGGTGGCCCAAAACCGGCGGGTTTTAGGCAGCGATCAACCTTGACGTTTTCGAGTAGTGGTAGCTCTGACCGCCATTTCTCCCACTGCATGGCAATTTCATCTGGTACTGGATCGTCCCATTCGATACCTTGTCGGCACAGGCTTTGAAGGATCTGCTTACTGACTAAGATCACTGGAGCGACGATTCCGAGTGGGTCGTATACTGAGCTTGTTGTTGACAGGATACCTCTACGGGTGAGTGGCTTGTCTTTCAACTCAATCCTGAAGCCTAGGGTGTCATTTTCTATACACCAAAAGGTGCCTAGAGATCGTTGAATCGGAAGAGCATCATGCTTGAGATCTAGGTCCTTTAGGTCTTTTGCTCTATCATCGACAGGAATCGCTTCTAGTACAGCTTTGTTGTTACTTGCAAACTTGTGTAGACGAAGATTCTTTGCTGCGCACATTGCTTTGCTTTGGTTGATTAGAGTGACAGCGTCTTCAACTGTAGGGACGGATTTCAACCCGTCATCGACGTAGAAATCATGCAGGAGGAACTCTGCGGTTTCGTCTCCAAACTCTTCCCTTCCAAATCTTGCGGTTTCTTGAAGGCAGTAGTTGGCAACTCCAGGTGACGACATTGCACCAAATAGGTGAACGTTCATTCTGTACTCGACAATTGGGCCGTCTAGATTATTCCCTTCGAACCATAGAAAACGAAGAAAATCTCTGTCATCAGGATCGACGAAGAAACTGTGGAACATTTGTTCGACGTCGCACGTGAAGGCAACGCTTTCCTTGCGGAACCTGAGAAGTACCCCCACTAGGGCATTCATGAGGTCAGGTCCTTGGAGAAGGTGCTTGTTTAGTGACTCATCTTGGAATACTGCACTGCAGTCGAATACTACGCGGATTTGATCTGGCTTCTTGGGATGATATACATCAAAGTGTGGTAAATACCAAGCTTTTCCTGGTTGGGTTGTCAATTGGTCGGTCGGAACTCGGCTTGCATGGTTCTTGTCCAGTAGTTTTTGCATAAACTCTATGTACGACTGTTTGACCTTTAGGTCTTTGTTAAGCTTTCTCTTCAGGGACAGTAGCCTGTGTAGACATTGCCGTCGGTTGTTGGGCAAATGCACATCATCCGTCTTGAACGGTAGTGGGGCTTCCCAATTCCCGTTGTCGTTTTGGTGAATCCTGGTTTCCATGGTTTCACGGAAGCGTTTGTCATCTAGGGATTCTGCTTTGTCGGTACCATGAATTTGGCGACTATAATGTAGCTCGTTATAATCGAGTTCCATCATCTGACGAAGTTGTTGGGGACTTGTGGTGTCTTTAGCTCGGCTAGTGCAGGTATCCTCTTTTGTAGTCATCGCATTTACTGTTGATGTGAGAGGTTGCATCCTGATGTTGGTTGTGTTTGTCCGGCACACGTTGCCGATAATGGTCCAACCGAATTTGTACTCTTCCGCCCACGGCTCATCTTCTCCACCATAGATGATGTTTAGTGGTTGGAAGGCGGTTGGCACATTTCGCCCGATTAGCATACCAATCTCTATGTCCGGTCTGTGATGGATTTTATCGGAGATTGGCCTCAGGTGGTACCATTCTTTGGCGACTACAGGTGACGCTATATCTCGATGGCTTGCCGGAATGTCCTCTCTTGTGTAGGCGCAAGGAATCTTGATAGGAGTGTGGTCGTGGTTCACATCCTGTATCTTGAGCCCAGACAACCGTTTTGTACGTATAGTGTTTGTACCAACAATAGTATTCACTTCAAGGTTGATGTCTTCTCCGCTTAAACCAAGCTTATTCTGTAGGGAATGGGTGATGAATACGTCTGTTGACTGGTCATCCAGCACTGCGTAGGTCAGTGTCTTGTGCGATGATGACTGATGCGTAACTTCCACGAGGACGATTCTTGCACAGGAACGTGTAGCTTTCGTAGATCCGCAGATCTTGGTACATGCGTTATTTGACTGATTCGAATTGTTGTCGTCTTTTACCTTGTGGAGGATGGTAAGATGTTTGTCTTTGCAGATGTCACATGTAGGCTGCGAGGTGTCACAGTCTTTAGCAGTGTGCTTGTCGGTTTTAGCACAGTTGAAACACAGTTTGTTCTTGAAAATGAAGTCGCGCCTCTTCTGATAATCTAGTTCATAAAACTTTTTACATTCTGTCAGAGAGTGTGTTTTAGAGTTATGGTATTTGCAGTACGTTGTATTGTTGCTGGATCGTTGTTCATCTCCGATGGCATTAAGTTGCTTTGCCCCCGTAGCAAAGGCTGTGGTGACTGGACTCCTTCTCTGGTACACCTGACCGGGAGTGATGGATGAATTTATTGTTGCTCTCGAGGCAGTAGGTGTCGCATAAGAGTTATAGTTTAGTTGGGGAATGTTCATTCTTTCTGCATGAAAGGTCACCTCTTCCACGAAATCAGCAAAGGATGGAAAGGCATGATATCCCTTCTCTTGTTGTAGAGACTGTACTTTTGTTGACCACTTTGTCTTGAACCAGCCTGGCAGTTTTTCTACGAGAACTTGAATTTTCGAGGGAAACTCGAAGACTTTTAGGTTGGGTAGATGGGAACTTGCGACGATAACTTGATTTAAAAAATCACTGTATTCCTGCATTCCTCGAGGATCGTTGCTGGCTATCTTCGGCCAATTGGTCAGTTTATGCTCGAACTCTGTGTATAATATGGCTGGATGACCAAATCGATGTTTCAGCATTTTGCGTGCTTCTTTATAGGCGGTGTCAGGTTGGTCGATCATAAATCGTAGTTGTTCAACAACCTTCTTAGCTCTTCCATCTAGGTGTTGGTATAGAAGGTGCAGTTTTTGTTGCGCTGATACTGGGGCAGAGTCGACCAGGGCGTCGAAAGCTGTTTCCCACAGGAAGTATCTTGACTTGTCTTTGTCATCTCCTCTAAACACGTCTGGTTTCGCTTGCGGTAAACGTTGAAGTTGTGCCATCTTTGCTAGTGACTCTATGATGGCTGGGCTACATTCAGTTTGCTGTACTTGTGGAGTTAACGACGGTTGCGGAGAGGAAAACATGCGTGTAGCACTTACAGCTCCAGGAATTGAGAACGTTGGCAACGTACTAGTACTGACAAGCGTAGGGTTGCTTTGATTTAGAACACGGTAATCCGGCTGTATTGTTGGCTGCATGCTAGGACTGACTAGCATAGGGTTACTTTGGTTCGGGACACTGTAGAGTGGCTGTGTTGCTGGTGGCGCACTATGACTACCTGGCGTAGAGTGGCTTTGGGCTGGAACTCTGTAGACTGGCTGTGATGATGACGGCATGTTGGAGCTGACTAACGTAGAGTTACCTTGGACTGAAAGGCTGTAGCTTGGCTGTGTTGTTAGCGACGTACTGTGACTGACTGGCGTAGAGTGGCCTTGGGCTGGAACTCTGTAGACTGGCTGTGTTGATGGCGACATGCTAGAACTGATTAGCGTAGAGTTACCTTGGACTGAAAGGCTGTAGCTTGGCTGTGTTGTTAGCGACGTACTAGGACTGACTAGCGTAGAGCTGCCTTGAGCTGAAACGCTGTAGCTTGGCTGTGTTGTTAGCGATGTGCTAGGACTGACTAGCGTAGGGGTTGTCTTGAGCTGAAACGCTGTAGCTTGGCTGTGTTGTTAGCGATGTACTAGGACTGACTAGCGTAGAGTTGTCTTGAGCTGGAACGCTGTAGATTGGCCGTGTTGTTAGCGATGTGCTAGGACCGACTAGCGTAGAGTTGTCTTGAGCTGATGGATCAAAACTGAGAGTGGGATCTTTACTTGGATGGTATGATGGCTGGTCGATGTATGTCGGATGTGGTGGCGTTCCAATTGAAGAGAAAGGAGGAAACAGTGGAGACCGCGTTGGAAAACGAACGGCGAGAGTGGGTGTTCTTGTGTGCGCAGATTTATTCAGTGGGATGTGTTGACTTTTAGCGACGCTGTAGGCTGGGTTGCTTAGCTTTTCAACAACGTCGCTTGTCTGGAATGGTGGTTCCTTTATTTCAGCATCTGATGTCCATCGCGGACTTTTATCAGCTTGGAAGGGAGCACTTGTTGCACTGGTAACATCTGGTCTTCTCTCTTCTTGGTTTTCATCGATTTCCGTTTCGACTCGATAGGTTTCTTCTTCGGCACGCGTTTCGTTAATTTCTTGTTGAAGTTTTAGTTTGGCTAGAGCCTTTTCCTGTTCATGGATGGCGTCACTTAGTTTTAATCGTTCTTCTAATGCTGCTCTGCGCGCCTTAGCTTTAAGCATTGCAGATCTAGCCGAACTGGTCGATGAAATGCGTGACGAGTGTTGTGAAAGTATGTCTTCGTTGAGAATCGATAATCGATGTGCGGCTGCTTCATGAGCTGAACGAATTGAGGTTTTAACACTTGACAAAAGTTCTTCTACGCGTTGCGATGTTTCCGTGTTCGAAACAAGGTTTAACCATTCACAAAGAAGTGTACATGCTTCGTTTGACAATTGCGTAAGCGTTTCTAATTCAGTTTTAATCGAAGCACTGTCTTCACCAGATCGTAGTATTTCATGAAATTTATTGTAAAGAACGTTAAATTTGCTAATTGCTGAATTCGCGGTCTTTTCCTTCAATTCCAGATTGTACAGAAAGCCTTTTTCGGTCATCATACGAGAGCGTTTGTTGTTTTCAGTCATAATAACGCCATTATTAATAACTGATAGCGTAGGTGATAACTGATAGCGTCCAGAACGATGGATAGCGTGACACGAATTACCATTGTACTTATCATGAATGTGTCAATCAAAGTTTGTACCAATAACTGATAGCGTTGGTAATAACTGATAGCGTCTATCAAAATATCTTCAAACTAATACGAAATTTTTAGCGTAGCGATGCGTAATCAGGTAATGTACTTGTAAATATTATAATAGAAGAAAAAATTAAAGTTCTTACCAAGATTAGCTGGGTTTGATTTACGATGATTTGCGATGATCGATGAGTTGTAGAGTCCGATTGTAGATTGAAGAAGTTGAAGTTATGATACGTATAACGACGGTGTTGCAGTGAAAATACGATACGTGAGCGAATATTATGTTGGAGATGAATCTATGAAGGTTATGGAGTGTCCAAGTGTAGATGCGATGCGACGTGTAGAAGCGGTGAATCTCGGCTTGAGATGATGCGATGTGTAGAAGCGGTGAATCTCGGCTTGAGATGTTTTGGCGACGGTCTCCCCTGAGACGAGGATTCGACGAAGATTTCGACTGTAATGGCGCCAGCTCACGTGAGAGGGCCGCGGAACTATAGACCAACTTGCGAAAAAGCCTTGATCCCAAACAGAGCAGGAGAACACACAATTCGTCCAAACCCGTCGAAATCTTGACGGCTCTTTAATCTTACCTTGAATTATAATCCCTTTATAATCATGAAGGTTGTCAGGGTAACTAATTACAACGCGTGGATTAGATCAAGTAACAAAGTAACAAATTAACTAAAGTCAAGTATTACACAAAACAAAACAAACAAGGCACATGGATGCCATTACATCATTTGAGACTACTGATTCCTCCTTAGAATGAATGTGGCTTATATTTCCTCTATTTCAAGATATATTTATCACTTACATCATTTCCAAACCCCTGACTAGAGGTTCCCAAGCCAAAATTATCAGCAATATGATGAATTTCTTTTCTGTGTCCCTTGTCTAGCGCAGGTGGGAACTCAAGGATTGCTTGAGTGTCACTTCTACCAAGGTTACGGAACCACTGTAGAAACCAAATTGACAGAGAAAATGTTTCTTTCATTTTCAAAATTCACAAAGCTACAATCATATCATAAGACAGTAGGGTTGTTGAAGGGTCAAGGCAAGACTCCAAAACAAGCATTTTTCTTGCAAACCGGGACACTTTTTCACCAATTTCCTTTGTTTTCAAAATTTGAGACACCAAGACAGCTTTTTGCAACAACAACAGCAAATACAAAAACAAAACAAAACAACAACAAAAACAAAACAAAAAACACACAAGACTCTGGGTCACAATAAATTCGAACGGGACCACTAATAGGGTATGTAGGTGGGCTCATTATTTTTAGTTTTTGTTAAGTCATTATTAAGAAAAAACAATTAATTATTCATGTTATACCCTCAGTAACTCTCTCAGCTTGTCTTCTTGAAATCCAACACTGAATTTGTAGTTTAAAATCCCTGATTTCACCACAGCTTTATTGATCAAAGGAGATGGCATATCTGTGTCTTCATAGTTCTTTTTAGATTTCAAAGTAACCACAAATTCCTCGTCTGTTCGGTATCCAAAACGTTCTTGATAGTTACCCTGGGTTGTACGAGTATGAGGTCTTGTATCAGAATGAAAAAACATTCCTCCTCGTCCTCCTCTTTGTCCTCCTCTATGTCCTCCTCTATGTCCTCCTCTAGGCGGCCCTCCTCTAGATCCTGCAGACGCTCCTCTTGCTCTCAGGTGAGGTGGTATATATTTTTGTGGATTAGACATGATTATCGACTGAATCCGACAATATAATACACGAAAGTGTATTACAGAATCTGCATTTTTGGTTTCACTTTTAGTTTTTAGGGGCTTTTTGATGCAGAACAAAACAAACACATATGTTCCAATTATAGATTACCTGGAAAGGACGCGGTATTCCTGGTAACTAATGCACAGGAATCCCAATACGTTTCCTCGGTTAGTACTTCATGTAAAATTGACATTAATTAAACTTCTAAGAAAAGGCCTTGGGAACGAGGTTGTCTCATACCGTATGTTAGTTTTGTTACTATACATGAAAGTCCACGATTTCTATACGGTGACTTTGTTGAGTCTTTTACCTTTCTATCTCTGTTCACCCTCTGCGGGGAGGGGGGAGGGGAGGCCAAATGGTAAAATCATATTCCATAAGGGGACTGGGATGCAAATTTGCATTTCTAATTTGTCAAACTCACTGATTAGTTCAACTATTCTGGTGCTGTAAAGGTTCTTGTACTGTGCAAACAAAATCGCGCGCAGCATTGTCTCGTTGCAAGCCGCGTATCAGCCACTCGTGCTTTGCAAAAGGGGTCCTAAAGTTTGCAACTTGCCATTTTTGTTGCGTTTTTTTCTCAACTTTCTTTGCGGTTTTGCGGTTTCCATACCCCCCTTACGACCCCCTCCTAAAGTTTGCAACTTGCCATTTTTGTTGCGTGTTAATTTTTTTAGCAAAGATGGTTTACGATTTCGTCTGATCTCCCAGAGTATTGTTCTCACTACATTCTAACATCTGTGCATCTTTTAGAGTACAGACGCACGGAAAATGACATCTGTTTTATATTTCTCGAAATATTCCAACCAATCAGAGTACGTGTAAGATTCTGTAACGTCATCCGAAAGTTTATACTGTGATAACATACGATTCTCAACCAATCATGGTGTCAAATAAGTTGAATAACAAGCACAGGTAAAGACAGATATTATTTTAATTTTATTGCATCGAAATATTCCAACCAACCAGAGCATATGTAAGTTTCTAAGTGGGTTTGTACTGTTATTACACACGGTTCTTGACCAATCAGAGCGCGCGTATTATGCCAATACTCAAATGGTCACAAAAAAATTAAATAACAAACACAAGGTAAAGACAGGTTGAATTTTATTGTATATTTACAGATTAGATACAGACAAACACCATCGATACATTGATAGTAGTAGTAATAATATGACCAGCATTACACAGGTTGCAGCACAATAACCCCAAGATATTTAAGCTTAGGTTTACAAGTAATGCAAGTGTCCTAAATAAAACCATAACAATTAGGTCAAGTACACACCAGTGAGATAACCACAAATACAAGCAACACACGCAGACTCAATGATGCATTTATATGGCATAGATGAGAAAAGACTAGAACTTCTCTTGAGTAGTAGAAAGGCATGACGTTACACTAGACGTTAAGTTCTGAAATTGAGTTAAAAGTTGGCATAGTTCTGTAGAGAGTTTAAGCATCACACACACACGGGAAACAGCAGACGGCAGATCTATTTTCACCTTAGCGTTGCTCCTTTGGCACTCAAAAGAGAGAGTGACTTTTCACGTTTACGGCAAACGCGAAATGATCCACCCTCGCGTTGAAACGGCAACGCTGCCGTCTGCCGTTCCCCGTCTACGGATGCTCAATCTCTCTAGTGTAACATTACATTCGCAGCTGCAAGAAACTGATGGCGATAATGCTGTGAGTTTTAGAAGATCGATCAAGAACCTGCAGTATGCCAGGCCGCAACAATGCGCTAAAAATCGTAGCTGCGTGCAATGTTACACTCTGCAAACTTTCAACTCAACAATGCTCCACTAAAGTCGTTGTCAGGTGTAACATCAAGATGCATATGCCCCCTTCACTCCAAAGTGATCTTCCAAAAGCGAGGGCGTGCCCTTATAACCATCCCCCCCTCCATCAGTGTTCCAAGTTTTTAAGCTGCACTGAGCTACACGGATAACGGAGAAAGTCACATCAGCGAAGTGAAACCTAAAGAAGGACGTGAGCCTCTAGCTCAAGAGACCACGCACTACCCAACTAGGTCATTCTTGCTCTAAAAATACAGACGAACCTCTCCATAGTGTTCAACCTGGAGGTACGTTGAGTGGCTGTTGTAAAGGTCGACTGTAGTTCAGTATAGAATCTGCTTACGTTGCTAATGTTTATGGTAACATCACCAGTGACGACCTGTGGCGATAGTGGATTACCGTGTGTTGTATATACTCTCAACGCCCTACAAAGGCTGTGAGATGTGTTTATATGCACAAAATGTCGAGAATTATTCCATTTACACCACGATATCCCGGCCCCTTTTGACTGAATTGTGGTATCAATAAGTTACCAATTCTATTCGTCCAATTTATATTCTTGTCAACTTCTAAGTCGACGGCGTTTTCATGACGTAATCACTGAGTGACGTAATAGGATCAGATGACGTAGGAGGTGTTGACAGTCGTGACGTTGCTGGACTATTGGATCGGCTGTTATCCTTAGGCGAACTTGCTGTAGTTGAATTGTTTTCATTATTGCCTGCCGAGGATTGTTGTCCACAAACATGGTGGTGGTTTTCCCAGTCTTTATGTTGGCAAAACGAACCACAATACCGAGCAACATTGCATCCACTACAAGTTTCTGTAGCTTTGCGTCCACAATTCCAGCAGCTCTACAAAACAAATAGAAATGTTCGTTATGAGATCTGTCCACACTATACTATAATATAAGTACAATTTCCCAAGTGGCCACAATTTATCTCGTTAGTCGTAGCCTATGTAGTGCCTAATGTTTGCAAGGATAACGCGCGTTAGGCAAGATAGGTCAGGTGATGCTACCACGAGTAGCACTGCATGACGAGACAAATCAGGGCTACAAAGACTGATAAAATGGTGATGATGGATTAATAAAAAATCTTTGAGTGCATAACAATCTCAGATAAAAACAGACAATTCCACTCCTATATTGGTAACAAATATTCTGTGCAATATTTAGTTTCCAAGAATGCTAGTCGTTTATTTATCTCAAATCCCCACCATCTAAACCACTTTCTCAGGAGCTCAAAATAGTAATACATGCTTCCATAGTAGAACGACAAATAAGCCATCACTTACCTCATTCGAGTCTGTCTGTACATTATTATTTGCCAGGGTTTCTTCAGTTGCAGACCTGCGAGCTTCTAACACAGCTTTTTCCATTTTTACATGAGCACCAGCAACAGCTTCGTTAGCTTTTTCCTCTGCAGCACGAACTGCTTTCTGAAGCTCAATGACAGCTTGTCGTTTAACATCACTAACAGCTTCTTCTGCTCGACGTTTAACCTCAGCAACACGTTCTTCTGTTTGTTTGATGGTTTTAGCCATTAATTCTCCTGTAAGAAACTAGTAATTCACTGTTAGGGAAAGTTTCATATATCAATCTACACTGATCTAGTAGAAATCAGAAAGAAGATAAATAAAGTCCCAGACAAACTATGTAACGTTTTCTGCAATGCCACATGCAACACACATTTGCACCATTGACGTGCACCATTGATATGTCCACCTCTGCAACAGTTTTGTACAACATTGTGTACAAAATGCAGGAAATAAGTCAAGTTACATGGAGTGTCTTGACTTCAGTGAGATGATGCAGGAGGGAAGGGGGCAATAATTTCATACTAGATAACTAGGAAACAGTAGGGAGGGGGCAAACAAATTAATGGTACAAAATCTTGTGGTTTACATAGAGCGATAACACTAAAACCGTGAAATAACTTAGTAACTAAATCGAGACAAATAGTAGCAAAACCCTTTGTTTTCTATTGTTTCATTAGTACTATTTGTACTTTTTAGTTAGTACTTGTTTCACGGTTTTAGTGTTATCGCTCTATGTGACTAGCAGCAAAGATGAAAGATCAAACAACCACTTAGTTTTGCATGCATTTCTCTAGTGATGACTGCTACCTGTTCTACGTTTCACTTCCATCTCAGTTTCATCTGCAGTCTTTCTTGCCCATGTCAAGAGTTCCTCTCTATCTTGTTGACATCTTTGTTGTAAAACAGACACAGCTCGTTTTGTTTTGTCTACCATACCAATAATGCACTGCAGCATCTGTGGAGAAATCATTATCATTAGGGATCAACAATCATCAATTCACTCACTGAAAGCTTTACATCAAAACACCACCATCATCATCATCATCATCATCATCATCATCATCATCATCATTTTCATCATAATGAATGAATGGAAATCTGTAGCATCGAATAAAACGAATACTTACATTACTTACATTTTGAGCCTTAGCCCTTTGTCAGAGTTGAAAACCAACAAAAGGGTAAGGGCTCAAAACATCAGTAATTAAATACACTATTTTTACACGATGTTACACAGATTTCCATTCATTCGTTATGATATCTCTATACAATGAAGCAGCCCAAAGTAGTTCAATTGGTTAGTTTTCATAATCATGATCACATGAACATCAACAATAGGCGTATCCAACTTATTATCACCATTGCAATAATAATAACAATGATGTTGATCATTATCACATATCCAGTTATCATAATCATCATCATCATGCCATCATCATCATTATCCAATGCATCAATATTACTAAGCAAATTATCGCTTTAAATACGCAAAATAATAATGATTACAAAAACTGATTTTATTTATAGCAAAAATACATGATGATGCTTACTGTATCAACATGTCTCCAGTCATCCATCATAGCATCATGTTTACCATCCAACATGTTAACACTGTCTGCCATTGGTGGTTCACCTTCCCTTGAGCTGCCAGCTGTAAGACAAATAAATCATGAATTCAACAGAATATATTTACATAATTACAGAATTTACAGAATTTACATATTAATTTTACACAATTTACATATTTACACAATTTACATACTTTACATATTTGCATAATCTAAATATTTACATATTTACATACTTTACATATTTGCATAATCTAAATATTTACATATTTACATACTTTACATATTTACATATTTACACATTACATCTTGAACTTGTCTTTAGACAGAAAACTTATCTAATGAAATTTCACCTGAGAGGATCATGTTTCCTGTCCTCTAATACAAATTCACCAATAAATCTCTGGTTTAAAATGGGTTATTCATATAAGATAAGTTTTATGTCTGAAGATCCAGTTTTCTGACTCTAATGTACATATAGCCAATTGTGTCATTAAATGGATACAGTTTGTCGAAGTCGTATGTAAGCCCAACAAATAATACTGCAAAGAAGTCTACAAAGCAAATTTTTTGTTAACATGGCAACCTTTGAGCCAAAAATCTTTAATGAACTACATACCTAAAGGCATTGTAAGATCCTCCATTCTAAGTTGACCAGGTTTGTGCATATTAGTGTTGTTACTCAAACAGGGTCTTTTGGGAGAGGGTTTTCCTATGTCATTCATCATCTGCAAGTGGAAATCATTTTTAGACTTTTATAGTTAAAATACAACCTTACCTTTATGACGTGTCATAACTTAACTACCACAATGCTTTTTGAATTTCTTTTGTTATTAAAACTCCTTTATGAATACCAAGACAATAGTGAAAATTATCGTAACAAAAGAAGCTATCAAAAGGACTCTGCAAGTGTATGAAACATTATAACAGTAGGGGCTTATAAGAAGAATGTAAATCAATAAATAAGAAATTATAATAAATTTGTTGAGTTTGAGTTAAGGTTAGGTACTCTTTTTGGTGTTACAAATTTACCTTTTACCTGTCATTCTCTATTTTACAGTGGTATTGATAAACATGAAGCTTATAATAAGTGGAGAAGTCTTCATATGAGTGTGAAATGAACTACACCGTGCTGTCACCATGTCAGTGAACAATGTCTATACCATTTTCACAGTCATACGAACAGTCCTGCATCAAAAATCCTTGTAAATTCACTACTTAGTTAATAATTATTTACACTGAGTTTCTTACCATAGATAATTCAGGAACTCCATTCTCTTTTGGTCTATTATGCATTTCCTGGGATCTAAAAGGATCAAATTAACCAGAATAAGTAGGCTATTCCTTATAATTAGCACAACCTATTTCCCAATGTAATTATACAGTCTGAGTCCTAAGTGTCATCCCTTATCTCCTTGTTTCTGTGCAGAGATAAATGCTGGAATTGACATCACAATCATCAACAGAAACGTTATAGGGGTACTCTGATGAAAATTGGTCAAAATTAGAAATGAGTTGAAACTTACTTGAAATTATCTATAGGGCCTAACTAATCAAATATTTTCATCATATTCAAAAGAGAGGCGGGTGAAAATCATTAAATATATTAGCATTAAAATTTGAAGTAAATTATGTCATCTACTCAGTGCTATTGTTCATTTTTACTTTTAAACCTAAATTCTTGATAAATTTACTTAAAATGCAGATTAGAAGTCTTTACTTCTGCATTTTAAGTAAATTTTTTTAAATTTATATTATCACCATAGTTTCCACTCAAAATAATTAGTTTCCAATTTCAATGATTTTCATCAGAGTCACTCTTTAAAACAGTGACAATATAACATTGTTTAACAATGTTTCATTTTCCCTCTAATTAAATTATAATAATTTTTTTGGTCAGCACGACAAAAGCTACGATATTACAGTGCAGAAATTAAGGATGTAAAAAATGGCTTCACAACTCAAGAGCAAAAGCACAAGAGGGTTTTCCCACATCCTTACCGAATACTATCACTAGGTGCTTTTCGTTTGCCACTCTCACTGACATCTAAAGGTGCAAGTTCATCACTATCTAATGGAGGTCCATCACGTTCGTGTAATATTTGTTCATGTTGGTGTAGATATTGTTGAGGGGTTTGTTTGGCCATCTGTGCACATTGTAGTAACTCTCTTTGTAACAGAGGAAGATTAGCCTGCAAACATAAGCATTGAAGATCAAGATCTCTAACAATAACAACCAAGTTTATTTATTTAGGGTAAACATATTTTAACAGTAACAACTGATAAACTTTTGGCCCTCCTACAAAAACTTGACGTGCAAACCCAAAATAGTTTTTATGCTTTATACAGGTTGGCAGGAGTAGCACAAACAATCTGGCATCATATGGAATGTTTTGCGATAAATACCACCTATTAGATATTTTCTTGACTTGTGTATTACGGGTTGATATTTCACGAGTCGCATATATGTATTTTTAAAGGCAAGGCAAAATGTGAGCGATGAGTAAAATGTCAGCCCGTAATACACAAGAAAATATCTAATAAAGGCTTTATTATACAAAATTGCTTTTTCGCTTTGTTTTTTACAGTATTTTTATTATCAAAACAGTCCTTTCTGAAAACAAGCGCATGCACACTTCAAACCAGTTTGAAGCCTTGACTGTCATACAGGGCCGAATACCCAGACTGGATGTCTAAATAGTCCTTTTTGCAAACCAGCGCCACACACGGGGAAAAAAAACCTGTTTGAAGCCTTGACATCATAAAGGGCCGAATACACAAACCAGATTTCTAGAGGGTATTACTGTCCCATATTGGCCCTCAAATGGTACCATATTTGGCAAATTTACATCACAATTGTACAATAAAACAAATTATTGTTATGGAAAATTGTCATGCGATGATTTTTTATATAACAATCACACATATTCCCTAAGGTTTCATCATGCATCCACACAGCTTATTATAGGGCAATCACCCTTTACATAGAGGCACTCTGGCATGTACATAGAAGCTAAATGCTGTTAATAGAAAGTATAAATGTAGAGCATACCTTAAGGAATGGTATGACGAATGGTCGTAATGGAAAGTTTGTGGCCTCTTGAAGTTGGGTGTGGAACTCCTCAATAGAAATTGTAGAATTCTGCTAGAAAAGACATTAACATTTCACTAATCGGGATCTTAAGCACAAGACATTTTTGTCAATACTGGAATGTCATGTGTATGTTTTTGTCCATGTGTGTGCTGTCATAGATGAAATCTAGAATGTGAGAAAGCCTCATGAATCTGACATTCTAGCAAGAATGGGAATCTCATCTCTAATGGCACGCACACTGATCAAAAACATATATGTGTGATGCCCATGTTGACAAAAACATCTCATGCTTAAGCCCCCTAATATAACCATTGATATATAATTAATGATATACTAATGATTTATGGTCCTACTAATGATGATACGTACCACTAAATTCATCACTAGTCCTCTGACTCGCTCACCAATCTCTGGGGATATATCAGAACCAAATTGCATCAACGTCGTCAAGAATCGTTTTAGCTTACTCAATTGCCTTGCACCACATGCCGGTGGAAGTTGATTGATTGAATTGCCAATGCCTGTTGGTGATATTGGACCTGTAGGACTTGAATGGACCCCATTCACTACAGGAGAAGTTGTATTTGACAGTGACCGTACATCAGCAACTATTGGGGCTGATGAATTAGATGTTGGTGAGGAAACAGTTGGACCATTTTGTGGATGAGCTGCAGTATCAGTGGGGGAATCTGGCATGTTTGCCTCTCTCAAATCTGATAAGAAATATATTAAAATATTACATGAAAAAAATGAGAGAAAAAATTATTTAACTGTGTAGAATTTGGTATGTATAAGAGATAGATAGATAGATAGATAGATAGATAGATAGATAGATCGATAGATATATCAAACAAATTTTGAATATAAATCTATAATATAAATCTATAATAAATACAACTAGAGGGTAAATAATACATCTTGGTTAACCGAGTTAAATACAGTTTGCTTATATCATAAGTAACAAACATGTCTTTAACAAATTTAAGGTATTTCTTGACAGGAAAATTTGACCAACTGAGGAAAAAATTCATATTGAAACTCCTAATAAAGAGAAGG
This sequence comes from Telmatactis stephensoni, assembly GCA_029948255.1. Lineage (NCBI taxonomy): Eukaryota > Metazoa > Cnidaria > Anthozoa > Actiniaria > Isophelliidae > Telmatactis > Telmatactis stephensoni. The sequence goes on along the minus strand of JALIZF010001857.1, from coordinate 618,564 downwards.
CTGTATGCTGTACTATCAGCCTGACTCATCTACAGGCAGCTGACTAGGGCTTGTAATGCAAATTAGATAATCCAGTGAGAATACACTCATACAAACACAGAAATATTTCCTTCAAACATCACAATTCATATTTTGCTATGGATAACTAAAATGTTAACAATTAAAACTTAGCTTATCATTAAAACACATTTTCTACAAAAACTGCAAAATGCAAAATGTTCCTAATTTACTAGACTAGATCGTATTTGTCTTATTAAAGACAGTTACAACGAAAAGCAACAAGAAATTAGAAGATAAAGTTACTTTTCGAATAAAATACATTACGAATTCTAGTTAGCGTATGTAGATTTAAATGGTTTTGTAATCGGACGATATGCCTGCCTTTTCAGTTCTTTGTATTCAATACCTCTAATACAACCCTTGCTGCCCTTGTTAACAGCATGAGATTGTTTATGGTCGTGTTTTGCTTGCATATACGCATATATCTAGATTTGGATGTAGTTTGAACCTCATATGATATGCATCCAACAACTACATTACAAGCTCACTAGGACCATTTCCTTCCACAGAAAAGAAACATCTTTTGAAATAATCTGTAAATCATTATTAAAAGAATCTCGAAAATTAATCGTGACATCGATAAAACCTTCAAAAGAGAAATGTGGAATTAGGCAATTCTCATTTCTAGCAGAGGAAGCAGCTTTTCCATAAAGGCAAACAATTCAATGCGCGCTACACAGCAGATGTTAACGAAATTAAATTATTACAAACGTGGGGTTCGCAATACGCTTTCCGTACACAAAAATAAAAGACAGAATGATAGACTATTTCTTTATATTTCTTTTTAGTAACAACACATTTAATATTTTACTGGATTTTATGAAATGTAGATTAAAAACTACCCATCCAACCTCGATGTTTGGAGCAGAAAAACCCGCCCAGTCAAGCTCACATAAATTCGAGCAAAACGCTTATTATTTTGGCCAGTTTTTGGCCAAAGCAAGATTGAAAATCTTGAAATATCATAAAATAGTAGCACAAAAAGTAATGTTATAGAGAGAGCCTACGAAATGCTGTGTTTCTACTAGTTTGTAAACGAGACACAAAGAAGAAAGAAAAACAAAGCGAAGCTAACCACTGGTTACTGAAGAAAACTTGCTTTATTTTCCCTCAGGGTTGCTATATCACTGTGTTGTTCGCTGATAACACTTCCATATCATGGATAAAACTCAATGGTTTCGTCTGTAAACCTTGAAATTCTATCGTTATACGCAAAACAAAGTAAAGCCTTCGAGACCACAAAGCCTTGAATCAGACGAAATGATATCAATAAATTATTACACCGTTCATCACGAAAATAAAAGAATATCTTGAATATTTTCATGCAAAACTACATTGCGAAAAGAAAACACGTTCTTGCTTTCTTATCACGCTAAAGACGAGAGCATTACGAAAGAAAATTTAGATGGAAGCAAGTCGATGAACAAGAACTAGTCTTGCATGATGGCTTTTCTTACAAATTTTTTCTGCCAGCCGTTACTTCCAATTAAAACTAAAATTATTAGAAATCGATAAAAAAGACCATTAGTAAAGCATATATGTAGTGGATTTACCTGATGTTACAGCCGGCATTACAAAGTTTCCTTTCCTAAAGAACAAGAGTCGTCAATTGAACTGACTCTCGTCCATTGATCGACCATCCAACACAACGACGGCCATATTATCATGTGACGTCAATGGTCACATGGCTTATCACCTATTAATTATGCAGCTGGTTTATATATCAATCAGCCAGTCACTGGCACGTGTCCTACATCGTACCTTTATGCAATACTACTTGATGATTTGAAGATTTACTTGGTATGCTCTACTCATAAAAAAACGTGTTTTTCACGCAATAATTTTAATGGACATATGTTAATTAGTAGAATATAATTTGTATTCAAAACTAATGCCAACAAAATTGATGTATTTTATTTAAATATTTCCTTTGTTTATGAAGAGAAAACAAGCTAAAATCAATTTTGGTTTTGCAAGTAAAATCGAATTTGAAGCTCTTTGACATTATATTCAAAAATATGATAGCCGGGAATTTCTGGAATAGTTTACAATATAGCATGTATCACATATCACATTTGAAATAACGGGCTTTTTGAAAAATTCGGTATGCATTTTTAGTTTCCCATCTTCATGTCGAAAGATAACATTTCTTAATTAAAAATGTTCAGGTGCCCATGTTCGTGAAATATTCGTCAGCTGCACCTGTACATCCGGGACCTATTGCAGGTGCATCAATGTGGCTCGTTGTTTGATTGACTTATTCTAAATTTGGCTATGGCTGACAGGCTGGCTAATGAGAAAAGACTAAGACGAGCTAGTAACGAACACCATAACAAACTGATATTCAGACACTTGGCGAATGAATGGAGTTTCATAAATACATAAATACACGTTAAAAATTGCCTGAATCTTAATAAGAAAAATGTTATGGCTTTATTATGATTCTCTATCGTAAGAAAAATAGATGAATTCAATGACATAATTCATGGTTCTTGGTTAATTATTTATCGTCAAAGTAAACTAACACAACGCTAACACATGTTTTGAAAACGATGAAAATAAATTCTATAGTAAACTGGAACTCTTCGGTGAAGAATTTACAGTGAATTCGCAATCACATTTTTCTGTCAAGGACCTTTTGCCAAGGTAAGAACAACACAACAAAAACCTTACATCCAAAGCACTTCAAGTAAAATCGACGGTATTTCTCGCCCAGTAAGAGTCTTTAAAAAAGCATTTACAAAAGCTGAAACACCCACAAAACATGGAACAAACTTTCCGTGATGTGATTGGTCAATTGTGGGCACGTGCAGACCGTACTGTTGGCTAAGGTTGATTGATGAACATCTGTTGTCGTGCCATCGAAATGGGAAACACGATGGAAAAAATGATGAGAATGATCCGCGCGTTCCGGGTTAGGTCTTGCGCTATCCATTTCCATTTAGATTTGAGTATTGTGGTAAATAGAATAAGCTTCGATATTACCACGAATCTATTTAAGCTTTACTTATAACCTCACGAGAACTATGCCAGCAACCAAACACGAACACTGCAGCCAGAAAATAAAAATGTTATCCTGCGATGTAACGATAAAGTATATCACTAGAAAATATTATAAGGTTCTTCAAGTGAAAGGCGAATATCAATTAATCGACTAACAAATTTCAAAAAATTCACAGGAAAAAAAAAAAGAAAATTTTTTGAAATACATAAAATAAGAAAGCCAGCTTTGCCTACCGCTATATCTAGCGTGACTCATCCCAGGCCTGAATTTCATTTATCCTGGTGTTTGACTACAAAAGCTCGAACGAAAGCCTGGTTGTCTTGTTGTAACCGCCTTGGTAGTCAAACCAAAGCTTTGTAGTTCTGACATCGAAGTTGTGTTCTGTGGAGCGGACACCTGTACATCCGGGACATTATGTCAGTCGTACGACAGCTGCAGTCGGGCTGTGTACTATTATTAATTAACACAGAGTCCGCGTTTGACATACAAGTGCGTGAATTATTTACATCTGCCTCAGTATCACATATTAATGATTTAGGGAACGTTTTCTCGCAACGAAGGTGTGGCGACTACCAAGTCAATTAAAATCTACATGTGTTTCTATGGAAACAAAGTGGAAAGATTCGCTTCGTAACTTGATGTGAGAGATAGCCAGTGTATGTGGTACAGCTTGATAACGTGCCAGAGCTGTGGAGTTTTTCTTGCCGGCACTAAAAGATGTGCAAGGAAAATCCCTTAGTCGACGTCACAACGAACAACTTGTTTGGTTTGAGCGGCCGAAGAGTTTATCCTCCAAAAGAATCATCCACAAACAACCTGCTTCATAGGCGACTTGAATTGTATTTTATATGCTACAGAGATCAGAATTGTTGTACACTTTAATGAATTTGGTAGCTGTGATTATATAGTATAGAGTTGAATACGAATGAATCACCGTCACTCATGGAAAAATGATTAAAAATTCTCCCACTGGGACTTCATTATAACATTGCATTATCAGTCACTCATTTCCATTATTATTACCATCCAGCGCCAAATGAACATTTCCTAGTTTGATGTTTTTGTTTCGTTTATAATCATCGATCAAAATTCTAAGGATTACTCAGTATTCAAGACAGTTAAGTCAAATAGTAGAAAAGGGATAAGCCAAAAAGTACAGCAGAGAAAGACATGCATCCAGGCCTTACTTTTAGCTTGTTTCAAAACTAAAACTCATTTTCAAATATTCTTGATTATTCATTTAGCTTCTCCGCCGTAACCGGAATCCGCACATCTTTTAAAATCAATAAAACCTTTCTGATGAGAAAATGCTTCATTACAGAAATATGTTCCTGTCATTTACCTGAGAGAGTCAAGTAGAAATATTGAATATTATAATCAGGCAAAAATGGTCTCTATTTGCCTCGTATACACATCGAAAACTGCGTCACAGACACAAAAGATCGATAAAACAACACAAAACAAATCGATCACTAAAGGAAAAACGTTTGACATCTGTTACGTCAAATGAAGGCGACAGGGTGCTCTTGGTTTGTTGTGGAATAATACACTTCCATGTCAGCAGGCTTTTAGAATAAAAACATGTCAATTATTTTTGAAGCTTTACTTTTTACTCAAGATGAATTTTGAAAGCAAATTTAAGATATGAGCCGTCCATTCTAGCTAGCTGGTAGAAGTATAATTGGCGTAGCGAACGTGCTATCATTATTTATCTTCACTCGGACATGTTTCGATTTTTGAATTTTTGGGAAAACTAAAACAAAAGGGCTATTCATCTTTTTTCTCTTCTTTATTTATTTTCCCATACAACACTAAGAGACCTTGTTGTGCAGCAGTGAGTATGTCTGTGATGACCATGAGAGAGAGTGTGGTCACACCAACAACGTTCATCAATCAGCTAAGGTTATTTTTCCTTTTTAAACTTTTCCCTTCGTCAACATTTCTTTAACCATACTTTTCATACACGATCCGAAGGCGGTTTGTGGCCCGTGTATGCATTTTTGGCGACAGCTGCTTTCAAAACTCGTATTATGGTTTTTCCTGTATAGCTGACAAATGAACAACCCCCGCAATGGTTCTCTCGATAAGCTTAGACACTGCAGACTCTGTTGATGATTCTTGGCGCCAATATAGTCTTCCATTAAGAGACATCTGTTCTGGTGATATACCAGAGTCCTTTGCGGTCAGCCATAATGGAGCCTTGATTTATGCATGAAGTTGTGATATAGTACCTTCGAGGCCTTCAACCAAAGGCAAATCCATTCTATTTTAGTAAATTTTTAATTACTAAGCTTTGTCTTTTTATCAAGAAATCACGTTAAGAGGTCGGAAAAACCGTGTTTTTGTGTCAAGTAGTGAAGTCTATTTCCCTGAGGTGTTCTACTCACATTTGTGTCGTTATATTGGATGATAAAGCAGTAATGTCATCATTATATAGAGGAAACTATCTATAATTAACAGATGACAAAAAACTCTGAAACATCATATTAAAAATAATTCCTTTCTGGAATATTCTTCACTCAAAATCGTATAGGCTAACTGACTGAAAATTTAAAAATCTATGACCAATGTCATATAAATTAATCTCTTTAAGATTTGTACAGACCAACTGCCTCATATCGGCACTCTTAAAAAAAAGCAAGGGCGTTGATTGAAGTTGCTTCGTTTTATCGCCAAGAGAAGAATATGTAGCCAACGCCCTTTCTAAAATAAGCATTAGCATTCATACAATGCTACTACTCCGATGAATTGTTCGTTTTACATCAGTGTTAAACTCAAGTTATGTTCATATAATTTAGGGTACACGGGCAAGGAAAGTTCATTTCTTAAGTACACCGTGCTTAACTTTCCTTTTCAAGCATTATTGACCTCGACCCCCAACACAAAGACATATGACGTCATATATTACCCATTCAATCTTACACAAAGTCAAACGTCGCCTATAACATATCATTTTCAAGGTCCAATCAAATTTGTTATCATAAGATTGTTCACTCGATCATTTCAACTGTCACGTGACGCTAGCACGTGTTCTATAGAAGTAAGACTTAAAGAAGAGTGATGGAAGAGTGAGTTTCTTTGTTTTGTGTCGAGGCAGACTTCAGTGCCCTGAATATAACCGTTATATATAAGAATGCAGCGAAAATGAAGCGTAAAGCTATGGGTATCATATCCGAGGTAAAAAGTCAGTTGATTGACACACGGTTGAGTGACACACTTTAACCAGACGCCAGCTGTATTTCGTTTGTCCAAAGTTACAACAAACGCAACACGTGCTCAACACATTTCGATCGCAAAAAGGAAGTAAAATCAAACAAAAGAATTTGATGCTATAAATGGAATTAAAGGCATCCATTTTGAGAAAAGACATCTGAATCCTCAATCGTAAAACGTGTTATTTTTTGGGGGGAAATGGGACAACACCTTAACTATCAAAAAAGTCGAAAATCTTGTTGCTGATAATGGAATTGGAGGCACGCAATTTTAAATACCAATAAAAGAGGATCCAGCTAATGATTTTGACACGTGTCTGCTGAAGTTTGAATTGAGGAAAAACAGGACATCAAAGCCGTAACACAATGCAAGACCATTATCAAAATATCATCAATTAACAATAGCAACTGTTGGTTATAGTGCAACTCTAAGAGAGGAAGCCGCATATCCAAAGTTCAGCTCAGTTAAATGTACGGTGCATAACACGCAATATCATTCGAGGAAAGACGAAACAAATTAAATATCTCAACCAACTTGGAACTTGCTCTAATTACCTACTGAAAAATAGCTGAAATGATAATTATTTTAGTCTTCTATCTGCTAAAACGTTCTATTTTGAGACAAGTAAATATCAGTGGACTGGAGACTCCATAAAAACTGAAATAATCTTGAAAGTTGTTCTTCAGCAGCATGACTAGCAGTCTCCTCAAACTTGAGTATACTTGAGTTCCTGCAGAAAACCGTACTTAACCAGTCCTTCAAATATATATCAGTACTTAGTTGAAGTATAAAAAGGAATCTTTTTCGTAATGACCTTACACATGTAATTAAGGAAAATAATCATATGTGTGATATTATAATATAATTGCCTGCTATGAAAATCATTGAAATCATTGCTTTTGATTTCCGTTTTCTGCTAACACGTGCGAATAAACCATGTTCAGTGAAAGGTCGAACGAAAGCCGAACAGTCTGGGACTAGTCGGTAGAAATACATCGCAGGTATCTTTGATTTTAGTCGTTTTAGACCTGGAAATTACTGGAGTCCGTCAGGTAGGAGCTAGAAAACAGTCTTGTTGGTGTTTGTCATATAGTATTGCTTGTTTTCAATCAGCTGATAAAAGCCCTTGAATCTCATTATCTAGATTCAAATGACGGGCAAATATGGCCCAACCATACAGTATTCTATCAGTGAAAATTTGTTATTCAGCAGCGAGGAAAAACGCTCACGACTAAGAACAGATATTACGTCTAGTGCAAACAGGCAATATAGGTGATCGAGAGAGCTCAATTCAAATCTGTAATACCAAAAAGTTGTTCGTTTATAATGCAGTACGTTCCTAAGCAGTCCACGTGTGGACCAAATCTGACAGGATTAAACACAACCTGACATCAAGTGTTCATCTGGCCTTGACGGAAACCAGCTGGATACCATGAATTATCGCACCCGTTGCTATGACAACTAAACCGTATTCCAAGGTGACGTCATCTTTATCACGTGTAGCACGCTTTACGTTCGGTAACAATTGCGGCCAACGTTGGTTTTTGTCATGGACTGAACACAGCAGTGAAGCTCGGAAAGTGTAAATTGGACGTAAAGACGATATATTTGTCTCACATTTAATATGGAAAATTATGTTTAAGTGCCGAGTGATCAAGTTGACTTGATTAAGATAAAATTAATAAAAGCAGAATATTTAGAAGGAGGTGGAAGAACTTGAAGATGCAAGAAAAGAAATTTAACAATTCCAGATCAATTAACGAGAAACACGTTTCAAACCAGAAACACTACAATACAATGAACTGGTTCGTTACCTGTATCTTTCCAAAGTCTTGGTCTAAAAGGGGGATTTTCTGACCACATCATTGTAGAAAACTGCAAAAAAAAAATCCAGGAAATGCATGCATATTTATAAACCGAATGGTTATATTTCAACTACACCTGAATTTTAAAATTTAGTTCATTGACAAAAATAAAAATCAGGTTTAGTTGAAATAGCGAATGGTTAAGACTATATGAACCTGTGCTAACCATTCGTTCCAGTGTTGTTTAAATTATCAAGGGTTGTTTTGACTACAAATCCTGTTATTAAAAACGTACATTGAAACTACAGACTGGTACATCACCTTCATGACCAGTAAGACTATTGATCCATATACCACAACAACTTTGCTTTTGTTTCATCTGTCTGTCTGTCTGTCTCCAGTTATTGATTCAATCTGCGCTTCCTATCTTTTCAGTGCTGCTGTCGCTTTTCTGCGTCAGTTTCTAGCAACAAAACCGTCAACTTTGAGACCTTTGTCGACATTGAAACTGTAGTTAACACAAAGTTAGCTCCACTGACACGTACTGGTTTTCACTGCAAGTGTTCACTGTTCGCTATAATCACAGATACAATTACCACAGCATGTGAATAATTGTTATGCGGTTTGGTATCCACGACAACGGATATTCCAAGATAAAAACGTTATTCGCACGTGGATAGCAACGAATCATCCTTATACTATCCCATTCTTGAACCAAATTTTCTAATTTTTCAAATGGAGCGTAGTTTTAAATACTGATATTTTTCCAAAGTAGTTAACGAGGTTCATGCTAGTCCCAAATTAATGGCTGACAACATCCGACGCGCGAAATTTGCATTCTTCGAGAACAGTACATTTGCTGTAGAAACCCAAGATTTTGAGTGATCGATAGAAAAGTTCATTGTTTGGGATGCTTGAGGTTGTCTTGGTAACACTATTGATTATATCAATGTCAATATCCTGCTGATTTGTAGAAGAGCTGTCGTAAAAATGATGCCAACTTACGTAACACACATAATTGTAGCAGAATCAGATTTTTTGCAATGAATATATTCAACGTGTGAAGAAAAACACGGACATACGGTACTTTTACGGTTAAGCATATACGTAACGGAAATACATGCAGTCAATTACATCATACGTAATTATACAATCAGAGTGCGGCAAAAATTGGACCCTGCCTTTTTTAATAACATTAAATTTTTCTCACTCATACAAAATTTTCTCTTGCAAAAATTGTACCGTAACTTTGACTTCAAGTCCTAAATAGGCGCGTTTAACTTTCGTCCACATGAACGTTGCGGTCCTTTTAAAATACGTAGCGTGGGGGTTTTACGTGTGTAAAATTGGTTCTAAGCCCCGTATTCTGAGTGTAATAAGGTTGTATAAATAAGTAAACCCGACTTTTAATCGCTGTAGTATTTTATCAAAACTAACGGCTTAATATTTGAACATCTTAGCACTAGATTTGAGAAACGACAACGGAATCGGAAACGTCGCCAGTGACTTCTTTTTCAAGTCGTCAATCATCTGAACTGCTGATTTTGACACGTTTGACACGTCTTCAAGACGACGGTGCCGTCGAACTAAAAGCAAACATGTTCGCGCCGGCTGCCCGCACCGCGCGGTCCGCGTCGTCCGCGCTTATCTTTCGGAAGACGTCTCTACTGAAGCTGCGGACACTAATTCAAATCATTTAAAAAAAAGAACTTCTGATGTTAGTTTTAAGGCGGTTTAACCAGTTCTTAACCACCAAAAATTATCGGCCAAATTGCGGGTCATGATCACGAGAACTGGCCAACATGTCAGTCATCAAATATCGTTACCATGACAACCAAACGTGACAGTTTTGAAAGGCTGTTAGGTAGTCAATGCCTGCTGTGTGTGCTCAGTTCGTCTCAATTTCAGTGAACACAGCTGTCATACGTTTTCAATTTATTATCGGCCCCAAAATTTGTCCGAAAACTCATTGTTTTTCGCGATATTTTTGACCATAACTCTAATGAATACTATTGCTAAAACTATTTAAATATTGCTATGTTTTATTTCAGTTAATATTTGTTCCTTATTGTGGGGATAAGACACAATTTTAGTGGATAAATGAAAGTCTTGAAAGTCCAACAACAATAAAGGCCGGTTAGTGGGGTTGGCATGACAACTGAACATATTGTCTTTTGGACAGCAAGAGATTGCATCAAAGCTGTAAATACAGTAGGTAGCTACTAAAATAGGGTTTGAACCAATGAGTATTATAACAAATGCAGCCCTCAAAAGTAATTTTTGTTTGTCGTCGAGTTCAACCAAAATGATTAAAACTAAAAACTACGCAGTTCGCTTAAAGGCGTATTTTTTCATGGCAAGAAAAAGCCAGATGATCACTTGTGGTCATAACAAGAGCACACATAAAATCTTCCCACAGTTGAATAATTTCAATCAACTGTTTCTACCAAAGAAAGGTTATTTCATTCAAGAACATTCGCAGTTTGAATTAATGATGTTAAAAGGGAGAAAACTGAAATAATTTAATGGAAAATCGTTAAAAATTAACGCACTTTTCACTGTCAGTTTCGATGGATATATTATTAATGGGTAATAGTAAGCTACAGCGTAAACAGCACACTACACACTACTGTGCATGGTGGTCAATGACTCGACTGCTGAATATAGAAATAACTTCTAGAATCCATTCTCGAATACTACAGCAATAATTGTAATTACAGCTGACTTTCTAGCCTTATCTATTCCCATTGAGTGATGATTATAAATGAAGCCTTTCTCGCGCATTTTGAGTACAATTCTTCACAGTTCAAAACTTCGGGTTACATTGACAATGCGCAATAGGGCAGTGCTCACCTGAAAGTCTATAACTGCATAAAAATCTCACCAGCATTGATAACAAGGAAATTCTCAGAACTCGTCTTGGAAGCACAATTGGTTATACGTTGGCAAAAACTTTGATCATGTCGGTTGGCCAGTGCTGTTTACTTAGCTGGGAAATAGCAAATAGAAAAGCGAGTCTCTCTTGCTATATGTGCAGGTGTTGGAAATACTACTCTATATTCATCAAGCACGTTTGTTGACATTTGAGGCCAGCCACCGTGTATACTATTACCAGACTAGTCACGTGAGAGACATGCGCGTTCAACATACCTTCAAGCAGCTGCCCCCTTATGTAGACTTGGTCTTTTTCAGTGAAATTGAAGATTATTTTTTCTTGGTTGGAAGTTCTCTTTGTAAGCCTGGTGCAGGCAGAAGTTGCAAGCGTGTTCTCTTATGAGGGCTGGCTATGTTGTCGTTATCTCTGTGTAACCCGAGCAGACAAAATGGAACCTTTATACAAGTTGTAAGCTTACGTTCTTGTGTTTTCTATCCTTCTGGATTTAAGCTTGATAGAAGAAAAAACCCGATAAATCCACTGCAGTACATTTCTGATACAAGACACTACTTTGAATATGGGGAGAAAACAATTTTGAAAAATTAATTCAACATGCGATGGTTTTCAATTAATGTGTACTATCGGCAGGTGTTGATGGCTTCACCTGACTTCAAACTGACAAATCGTAATCCCTCAGACAACTAATACAACAACCCTGTATAAAGTATGAAATCCATAATAAAACACCTCTTGCTTTATTTTGTTTGACATTGCTAGTGGGGAATGTAAACGCCTACGGGACTTTCGAGACTAAACGTGAAACAGTAGATTTCAATTGCAAACGCCCATCAGATGGTAGGCATTGCACTTGACCCTGTACTTAAGACCATGACATTGAATATAAACTTAGCTCTTAGAAATTGCAGAGTGCTGTGCGAGTTTCATGTTGTACAAATGTCATGGCCTACAGTTTGGTCAATTAAGTTTAGATTTAAGACATGCTGATCAATACTGACTGAGGAGGCTTGCGGCTTTATGCATATAGAAAGTACCGAGGGAATACTGACGATTTTTCTTCAGTATTTAATCTATTTAAATTAACGATTTGTTCGTTAGAAGTAGTGCTACCATGAGGTATTAAGACAGACAAAAGCAGCTACAGGCAGTATGTCAAGCTTACCCTTAATGACAGCGCAATATTACGGACCTTAGGGTCTATATGAGAAAGCTTAGCTAAGTCCGCCACGTTTCCTATCATGGAACCTCTATAAAGTGAACATCTCTCTCTATATACTACGAACACTTTTCTTTTTCTTCATTTATTATCGCTATAAAAAGGTTCACTGCTTTATAAACTAGGTCTTATAACCAGTTACTGAAGCACTGCTGGCCTTTTGAACTTCGAAATCATACCGCAAATCGTATCTTTATCAGACATCTTTGCTTGCTGTACATATGCATTTGCAACCCATATCCACATGGTGGGACCAAATGGTCTTCCAAAAATATATTTGGCGACTAATAACAGCGGGCCACTGTGAAATTGTTTCTTCTATTTTTATTCTGACATTCAAATATGAAAGTACAATATCTATGACATAAATGTTTCTGAGACTTTCAGGGTTGGATCTGACAATTAATTTCCGTCTACACAAAGTGACAAAAATTGCAGGTTCGACATATAAAGTAAACTATCCATAAATGAATGTACCAAGTTTGTTTTACACGCTGAGGAAATTCAATCCATTTTACACTCGTGCAACTAAGTGCAAAATCGTTGAAAAGTGAAATACTCTGAATATACCGAGAAACTAGAGACTGAGAACTCTCTAGAAGCATTTTTGATCATTATCCAGAGGCTGTACATGTTGTAAGTTCGATGCGCAAGATCCGCAATTCAAAGTAGTCCAACATATCGCAAAGCTACCACTTTGCAAGCTCGTAGTCACACACACACACAAGTAAAAACAAAACTAATCGTCTAAGAAAATAAGAAACTTAAATTCACTTCGCATTATCAAAATGCTCTTAAAACTACACTGGATTTGTTACCGAACCAAGTCAAAAAGTTAAAAAGAAAAAAGAAATCGAATTCAAAGTCAAGATAAAAATTACTGCCCGGCATGGCAGAGTTTTTGTCATTGTTGCTTCCGCCGATTGCAATTAAAGCCTAGCAGGCACGTCAAGCAAGTGACTTGTGTTTTTAATTTTGGCAAACAGCTAACGATTATTGAGAGATTGCAGTATAGTACAGAGATAAATAATGAATACAATAAAAAATTCTACAATCTATAGATCAAAAAGCAGGTGTTAGTGTTGTTATCGGTTCAAAATGGTAACCAAAACCCTGTAATACATAAAATGTAGGATTTGAGACTTTTATTTTCCGAACGTCATCCGGCTTGAAGTCAACAAACGGAAAGATCCAAGCCTGCAAATAAATATTTGTTTGTTTTTTAACTGTCCATCATAATAAAATACCCAAAGGTCCAATACGCTGCGTTTATGTTGTGACAATGTGCGACGATGCCAACAACCTGGTTTGCAGACTGTGGTTATGAAAAAATGAACGAAAAGAAAAATATTAAAAAGGTCTGAATGACGGTCTGAATAGCATACTATCTTTGTAAGCTCATATCGCACGCGCGCGCGCCGTTTGCAATTTTTCTTGTAACTTCAAACTCATAAAAGTAGAATTATCGTAGGCTGTCGTGGCGGGTGTCAGACGCGTTCTATCACAATGTCATTGTAAGCATATTGCGAAAAGTACTGGAAAGAAATTGTTGTTATTATATTGCGAGTTGGAAACGGGATGCAAAAGCTCCGATTTACAAAGCAACATTGCCTGCGACAGCAAAATTGTTGCGTTGACGACTAGATGATCCTGGCAACGTTGCAAAATTTTGATCGGCGTCTAGTTTGGTCACGTTATTTGTGAACATGACATGTAATAAAACACGATTCTAGCTTTGCAATAATTTGACAGGCAAGTTGATTATACATGCGAAGTCGCAGGAAAAGTTAGTTGAACTGAACCCACTAGTTTTAACTATATGCGCGCGGTAAAGATGAAAACTAAGAGACGAGCTTAATTAATAAATCCTGTATTTGTTTGAGATTGGCGCTTCTTTAATTTTATAACTTTTTTTTCGAACCTAATCTTTTGAAAGTTTAGTTTAGTTTTTGTAAGAAAAGTGGGTACAGTTCTGGACTGAGTTCTTCATGACCCTGCAGTCACAACGAATAGACGTTGCGCACGTTAGATCGTTGAATATATTATAGAGCAGAGTGGAAATCTACAGTTAGTTGTAAATAGCACGGAAAACTATACGCCTAATCAAAATTCGAAGTTAGGGAAACTCACCCTCATATAAGCAGACCGTAGTCGCAAGTTAAGGTCAAGTGAGATTTAGACTAGATTTCGCATGACTGTGAAAACGGCACCGCACGATCACGGCACAGTTACGTCAGGAATTTCGAATGTTTTTATAGACAACACGGCACTGACATGGTCACGGCACGGTGTGGTCAGTTTCACACTCATACGAAATCTGCTCTAGAGGTTTCCGTTTTCTGACATTTCTCAAATGTTATATATATAGGGGAATGTACGGAGATTCCAAGGGAGACATCAGACTCACATGAATCGATCCAAGCGGATCATAAGCTATTAGAGACTATCCATGGAGAGGCGAGCGGCAGGACAATGTGAAAAATCTGACGGCACGGAAAGTAGAGCAGATTTCGTATGAGTGTGAAACGGACCGCGCCGTGCCGTGACCGCGTCAGTGCCGTGATATATATCTATCAGAAAAATATTTGAGGTTCCTGCCGTAACCGTGCCGTGAGCGTGCGGTGCCGTTTTCACAGTCATACGAAATCTGCTCTAACATGCACTTGACAGGTCCATAGTGCGCGCGTATCAAACACTCGATGATCCGTACAGAAACCGCACGTACAGTAACGTCTAACGTCTTTGCTGCGTAATAACCGTAACGTGAGTTCCGTTATCTATATGATGGATAAATTATTGTCCAATGAACGGATAAACTGACGTTATTCACTAACTTTGTTCACTACGAATAAGGATTTATTTAAACGGATGGCACTTTCCGACATACTCCGTGCAACTGGAGACTAAAGGGAGTGTAGAATAGGGTTCCGGTAGCACAAAGGGTGGATAGCGCTATCCAATGGGAAAATTTTATAGATAAATTTAGTGGAAAACGCCATCTATCTTATCTACTAGATAAGGATTTATCCATAGGATGTAGCGCTGTCACTGTTCGTACTAGGTATACCCGGCCAAGTCAGTACGAAACACCGTAACGGCATATTTTATTATCTTTATTTATCATCTTTATTGAAATGGGTTACTATCTGGTTTATATAACAATAGACTGGCTGAATATATTCTCAGACTTTCTAAAAACCAACTTGAGAATCACTCGCTGATTAAAATCGAACATGTCTATTAGTTGATTTTTCTCGACTAAATATAAGTTAACACGCGTCAATTAAATGCGTGACGAGTAGTATACCCTCCCTTGGTTGGCTCGTGAGGAATTTGCCTGATCTCTAAAAAGAGCACACATTTAAGGGTTCAAAAGCTGGGATTCATCTAAAAAGATACTGAGCCCGTCTCTGAGAAGACACAGTTGTTAGGCAGACGATGAAACTTTTTTTTTGTAATGTCGCACGCAACGTTGCGCAAAGTAAAATCAAGTTCTACTACAGTACATTTCCTATGACTGTGAAAACGGCGCCGCACGGTCACGGCAGGACTTTCGAATGTTTTATAGACAACACAGCGTCTCATGTATTGTAAGAACTCATTTTCACGAAGAATGGTGTCCCTAAAACCAGGGCTAAGTTTTGCTTTCTTTTTTTTTGAAACCAAAGAGTTGACCCTAGTGCTAGTATTATCCTACCTTCGTGTTAATATTTTTTTCTTAATCGGAAAGAGATTTTAGAAATCTTTAAAATTGAGAATTTAAATCAATACTTTCGATCCACTATCTTATTCTTATTCAGTATACGATGAATTCCGAAACTCGTCTTTTCTTGCTCTCTTAAATCTGCATCTCTTAAAGATCTATCTTGATTTGTCACTGAACTTTGCTTTTTAATAATAATAATAAGCACAGAGCTTGGCTCTATTCTTCATCTTATTGCGCGCAACATTTGAAAAAAAGCTTGCATCATGAGCCACACCCACGGGAGAGGGGCTAGAGGTGTTGGTGCTATCCTGATTAATCTTCAAACGAGCGAACGTTCAAATGAGCGAACCCTTACAATGCGGTAAGAAAGCATTGAGGGATAGTTACATAGCTTTGAACACCGCTTTTGGGCTTGTTTTTCACGCTGTAGTCCAAGTCGTTGCAATTAAATAAAATACAAGGAACG
Source organism: Telmatactis stephensoni (assembly GCA_029948255.1). Taxonomy (NCBI): domain Eukaryota; kingdom Metazoa; phylum Cnidaria; class Anthozoa; order Actiniaria; family Isophelliidae; genus Telmatactis; species Telmatactis stephensoni. The sequence continues at coordinate 602,201 of JALIZF010001857.1, read as the reverse complement.
ATCGACGCCTCAAACCAGGAGCTGGTTCGAGTTGGAGCGGTCAAGACATTCGGCAGCCCTGACTAAAACTGAGATTAGAGCAACATCACATGGAATTAGGCAGTGGCGACTGAACTGAACATTATACGTTGGTTCTGTTAGAATGGTTTCTTATAGACCTAGTTCAGACTCCCTACCTTCTAAGTACCGTTCTCAATTGAAATTCCAGTCTAAGAGATATTATTCGGCTTGCTATGGTGTGCTGAATGCTTAGGTCAGTCAAAATCAAACCAGTAGTTCCAAATTTATTTAGACACCAAACATTCCAAAGAATTTGATATGCACAAGGCTGGTGCGGAACCAGGAAGGCGGCCCATCGTTGTAACAGGAAGATCTCTGTTTAAGGTCCGGACAAACGATGCAACATTTCCTCCAACATTGTGCACAAGACAGACTGGCACCGTGTGTCCACTTCTGCAAATTGCGCCCAACTGTTGCAGATTTAGGTTCGAGTTATATTTCTGCAACAGTGCATGCGAGCAACATTGCAATGTTGCAACACATTGCAACACAATGTTGCAAGGAATGTTTCATCGTTTGTCCGAGCGTTAAATCTACCTCATGATGTAGTTAAAATATCTGACAACATGTACTTGTTACTGATCGAACAGTAGGACTACGTAATACTTGTAAGTGTGAGCTGTCCGATTGAATTGTTCTAGGTCGTTTAACGTCCACTTTCATGTCTATATTATCAAGGTCCGTAGAGGGAATTGAGTCTCGTTTACCTACTACGCCACCAGGGGGCAATACTTCATTACTTTCCAATGTTCTCTCTAATTCAGCGAAACTATGAATGTATTTGACAGCACTGCCTTTGCGTTCTATGCTGTATGTTCTGGTTCTAAAGTGTTCGACTTCAATTTTAGTCGGTAAAGGAGCACTGTTTACCCGACCTTTTAGCAGTTGGTTTGTGTGGTTTACCTTAGTGAGTGAATCACACGGATCGATACTTTGCCCAGTAATGTTCTCTTTTAACAACGAACTACTAGAAAACGACTTTTCATGGATTAATTCTCCATAGATGTTTTCCTTGTTACTCTCATCAATTGAATCCAAAGTAAACTTGTTTTCACCACCACGAAGATTATTTCTTCCAAGAGAGCACGTTTTTCCACCTCCACCTTGAGACTGTGAGCCCTGTTTAGAGCCAGTATCTTGATGAGTCTGCGTCGAGGAGCTGCGTTCTAATGGACGAAGGGATCCCATGCCCCCATTACCGCCGTCAAGTCCTCCGTCCCCCTCACTTCCACTATCATCTCTTCGGTACTGTCTTGGGCTTCGCCGGCAGCCCGAGCTTGTATTTAACCTTTTCATATGCTTATCTAAATCATCATCGTCAGAGCTACTACAACTAGAAGACCGTCTACTGCCTGTTGATGGCACGGGCGATAACCGTCGATTGCTTCTGCGGGACTTCATCACACCTCCACCAACGTGCTTCCGTGCACGCTCGATTCGAGGTGAACTTCTTGGGCTGTCCTCCAAATCTGATTCACGCTCTTCGTAAATTTGATTTAAGTGCAATGGTGTGCTTTTTGCTTTGGCTAACGGGATGTGCATTGCACGACGTGGACGGGGACGGGAGGGTATGAGGGCTGGGCGTATGTTGTCTTCGGTTGTGTATAAAGACCTGCTACCTGACGATGACGGACTGGATGAGAAGTCGTCCATTGAGTGGAATATTCTGTGACTATCCATAAGGTTGTAGTCGTCTTCTTCCATGGAGCTATGAAGAGCCTCGTCGACTTCAACAGCTTGAGCCTAAAAACAACCCAGCATTTTCTTCTCAGACTCAATTCACTATAACCCCACTAACTCGAGTTCGAGTTGGAGGGGTTCCATATTGTACAATCATGTTGCTATTGACAACATTTAGATTTTTTTCGACTGCTTTTGGTGTTTTACAGTTTTTCTTCAGCTGCTCGTATTTTCAGGTAGGTAGGTAGGTAGGTAGGTAGGTAGGTAGGTAGATAGGTAGGTAGGTAGGTAGGTAGGTAGGTAGGTAGGTAGGTAGGTAGGTAGGTAGGTAGGTAGGTAGGTAGGTAGGTAGGTAGGTAGGTAGGTAGGAGTACAAACATAAATAAACAAGAACATGGGGAGGGGCATTTATCAAAAATTTCATGACCATTGGAAAAAGGGCACCACACTTGAGATAAAGC